>SJOL01007090.1:378128-472542 GCA_004794785.1 Opisthorchis felineus
GGGGCGAGATCGCTCAGTGGTTAGAGCGCGAATTTACTGATCAGAAGGTCCGTGGTTCGAACCCAACCTCTGCATTTCGACCTCTCCTGCCTAGGCTTGGGAAACCCTCGTGCTTCTTTTGGGTGGCATGGCAACTAGGCACCGAAAGGGTGTTACAACTGAACGATTATATTAAAAGAAACTTGAGTTTCTTTTTCCTACAGAGCACTGTGAACGTTTTAGGAAGACGGACTGACCAACTCCCCAAAATATAACTCTCTTCCTGGTTCGGAGCGAAGCTAATCCCGATGTTGTTCGCTCTCCGTTGGAGTTAGTAATCGAAACATGAGATCTTGGTTTTTACTCATCTCCCCATACGTAATCCTAAAATACCAGGAAGGAGGCATCGGAATTGTAATTAAAACCTTGGTTCCGAGACAGTACAGGAAAAAATATGTGTAAAGAGAACACCGCAGTGCTGTTGGGCGCTTCTCACTGAAGATTTCCCCTCATGTTGACGAAACGCTTGCAGACCACTTATCAAACCCGGCAAACAGATCAACAACCAGTATCTATTCTCTAGATAAAGTTTTTATTTACCAGCGACCAGCAACACGTCCACAATTCTCGAATCAACATTTCTTTTTCCCAGTCCCTTCGTCTTAACCCTTATTGATGCTGGGGGCATTTTGATCTATTTTAAAAATTTGCTATGGGCTACATGTGTCTTGGTGCTGTTTGATTTGCAGGGAAATTCATTATATCCTTATTCTATACACAAACCTGTGTAAAACTGAAATCAAGCGACTTGGATAATCGGGTTATTTTTACCCGAAATCAGAAAATCCTTTGTGCTCCCCTGAATTCGCATTTCTTCCTTGCACACGCACACTTTTATAGTGCATAATTTTCTAATTTGTTGAATGCCCTCTGTTTTTTGTCTGCTGTTCGCGATCGAGTGCATGTTCGCCTTAATGCTGCCTCCCAGCTAATGACATTTTTACCTCCGGGTACTACTTGGAACTAACGTAAGTTCATTGTCTAATACGGCCAAAGTGAACTTCGACAATTCGATCAGTATGCTCCATGCCAAGGATTTAGGAAGGGTAGTCATTTTGAATACATCTACGTAATACGTGTATACCCGTGTGCCGTTGGCTAATAGACCACGTTGAACAGTAAAATATATTCATTAGCTCAGATGTAAACAAAAAGTCCCCATTAGGTCGAAATAACCTGAACACCAAAGTGATCAAACCGTAACAAGTGACAGTGAGTAGCATTCGCACCAGAAAAACGTTAATCGAAGTCAATGAAGCGGACTGAACGAAGGACATGACGACGTGTAAGTCTCCCCTCATGTGAGCTTGTGTTTGCTACTTTAGCAGTTGGAAATCACCTATAAGTTTTGAGGATCTGCTGATGGGCGAGATGGCTCAGTGGTTAGGGCGCTAATTTACTGACCAGAAGGTCCGTGGTTCGAACCCGACCTCTGCATCTCGACCTCTCCTGTCTAGGCTTCGGAAACCTGGCAGTATCCCAGCCCTCGTGCTTACTTTGGGTGGCATGGCAGCTAGGCACCGAAAGGATGTTACAGCTGAACGACAAGTTTTGAGAATCAGCTGATGACAGAATAGAAGGGTTGTTCCAAAACGAGGAGGGCAAAGGAAGTATTATCTCAAAAGTGGTGCCACTATGGTGGTGAGATCTTTCTTCTTGTGTCTTGGAGCGAATCTGGAGGGGAGTACCCCACCACTAACGAAATTTTCTGCATTACGACCAATTTATGTCAATTCGGTGCTTGTTTTGGTGATTACATCACCCCTAGTGACAATCAATACTATGTACCTCAAAAATTGCCAGCTGAAACCGGAGGACAAACTTAGCGAAGGCGATCTTTCTTCCTCGAAGGTCGGGGATGTGCTTTTGTTACACCTTATTTTGAAAGAAGACAGTAGCATCTTCGCAACGCAGAGCATATGGCCAGTGTGATTGTACTTGGATCTCGTAGGCGAGTTTTCCTATTGTAGACTGTTTTCTGGTGTGACCAAGACTTTGCAATTCTATTCTAATTATATCTGGGTTTTAGTATTGACTACGGGGCTACGAAATGTAGATTAGGAGCGCCAACACATGGGTAATCTTCGCATAAAATTATTGGAAACGACCAACTGGTTACTTTTCCATGACCATGTTTAGATTCTTTATATTCATCGATTTCGCGAAAACATTTAGGGACTATCGTTAAAATCAGCCAGAATCAGATACAAACGTCCCAGTTCAACTTTTTCTCCTGGAGGGAAAATGTTCCAACTCATGTTTGTTCCAGAGGTAAGGAGAGAACATTTAAGGACAATTGTCCGTAAACATTAGCACTTGAACAAAAATGCCGCACTGCTTGTTGGGTTGCCATGATTAATGCCACACGAATGTTGGCGTTTTTCTTCTCGGGTTAATCTCAGCCTTTCTATTTTATAACGCTGCGTTCGAATCAAAATGATTGATGCAGATTACCTGAGCACTTCCTCCCAGACTACTTCTCTCGATCGTGCTCGGTAACACAACTGGATCAAGACCTAAATTCCCACTCAGTTATAGACCTTAAATGCCGTCAACTGGATTGAATCGTGTGGAGAACATCGGTTTAAATTACACGATGCCTTCCGACCGGTCGCTGCGCCTTCACATGACTGCCGCTTTCAGTTAGCTCTGATTTCGGGGATGGGTCTGGTTCTCCGTGAGTGGCGCTTAGGAGTTAGGAGGCTGCAAGTGAATCGCCCTCGAGATACATGAAATGCGGACTGCCGATGATTCCTAATAGGGATGAAACAGCTGTATAGTGCTTCTCGATCTTTTGGAATATATTGACCTCAGTTTCAGGATGAAATCTCCACTTAAAATGCCAATGGTTAGGCATCCCAGTGAATATGACGCATAAGCCAATTAATGTGACTTCACCTTCACCCGACGTTCGGGTGTGGCCGTGAATATGAAGACTCGGGTGCTCAGTCTCGTAACATCCGACGAGTGAATTGTCACCAAGACACTATGTATGGTGAAGTGCTTTTTCAGATATACCCACACTACTTTGAAGAATTTCAGTTTCAAACTCCAATTCTCCATGAGGGTCATGAATACGCTGGGAATGTGTTAAATCTACACAGGCGATCACGCCTGCTGACAAGTTGGAGGCACTGGATGAGACGAGAGTCGTATGACGGATACAATCTGCAGAGTTACGACGATTGTGGAAGCGACAGTCTTCATGTAGCATTATTTCGTCGTGCATCTAACGTCCAGAGACATTTGTTTGTTATTGTCGGTCTTCATCGCTAGGCATGCCAGCTGCTCCTTCGCCCTTGGCAGTCTCTGTCGTAGACATGCAACGATCGTCTAGTCGGCCTTGACTACCGTTGGTCAACGCCGACTTTTGCTACACCCTGATTGGTGGAACGACTGTCGCCGATATGTCCGTCACACCAAGACCACCACAGCTGTGAAGCCTGGTTAACGCTAGACCGAAACAAGCAGAACAGTACCGATTTGTCGGGTGGCATCTTGTCTGCAGTCTGCTCCTGGCCAACATGCACATTGACCTTTAATGAAACACCAGGCTCCACTCCCGCAAACTGGCCGTCACCATTGTCTGTAGTGTCATCCACTTTGGGCCAACACAACAAGCATCGCTCTCTAGTGACTTCGGAGCGTAGCAAAAAAAAGCATCTCCATCGTCGACATTAGCATTTCACTACCTCATAACCATAGACATACGAAAAGAATTTGTATTGGCCTACAACGAGCCTTCCGAAGTAATTAGGGTCAGTTGGCATGGATGGGTACTGATGCCACTGACATCATTTTGGTGACCTTTAACCTCATCGTTTCCAGCAAAGCACAGTAAAAGTCACTAGGATCACAACGACCGGTTTTCAAGTGGTCGACCAAATTCCCTTATATGAACTCGCATGCATCAGCCCTCCGCACACAGGTCACAGAAAATGAAGTCGCACGGCGAAGGCCACAGTGCTGAATAGCGTTTTGAATTTTGGAAACCGTAATAGGTTATTGTTCGTCTTTCGAGCGAACATCTCCAAATGTTACAACCCTTTTGTACACCGGGGGACTGGAATTCAAAGACTAATGTTGACTTAGATTCATCAATGCCACGGATACGCTCACCGTTGCGGGCAAGAGTCTAATGCATCGGCGGTTAAACACGACTGAGAAAATTATTATATCGATGGTACCCCACATATACCTCATGTTCAATTTCGTGTGCGGATCAGTGGTTGGCGTGGGCTTAAATTTTGGGTGAGGTTCGTGAAGTACCATTCCGATGGCTGCTTACTTGGCTTTAATGTGGGGATGTGTTTATTTGGAATTCTTAAGGTGCAGACACCCCATCCTTTCAGTTTCTTTCCACTCTTTACCAATGTTGTCCTCCCTCATTGTTGTATGGCACTTGGGCGCCAGTGTGTGGTCAATTACTGGCAAGGGGGATAATGTCACATGGTCGATCGCCCACATTACATGGAGTAGACATGTTCAGACGAACAAGTCGAACATCATTTTAAGAACACAGAAATCCAGCAGAGCACTCACATCCAGCTTGGAAGTATGTGAAATTCCCCTAATCTGACGGGGCTTTCTGTAATAACTACTTCTTCGAGGTTCACCCATATTTCCTATACGGCAGAGGTTGCCTGTTTTTCCCGAGGTGGGATAGCGAGGAAGTAATGTTTTTGCATGGACTAAATCTTCGTCGGGATGGATAAGTGTATGTGATATATGTAGCACCACAACAGCTAAGACTAGCTGAAGATGAGTTGAGAGGGCTAGTAGCGATTTGTGGAACCAGTCGTAGTGCACATTTATGAGGCTTTTCACCATTGGTAATTGCTTTACCTGTGAGAAAACTGACGGATTTGTTACAAGCTATCCAGTTGTTGTTCAGAAATAACCCGAAGTGTTGTTTTGTGGCTTTCCTTCCGTCGACTTTAATTTCATTTGACCTTTTTATTTACTTCCATATCGAGTACTTTCCGATTATGGAGCACGAAACCGAACACCTGTTTTGAAATCTAGTCGTTACAAATTAGCTGATGTCGAAGGGTCTCCAGAATATTGTTGCTGGTAAGACGCTCGTTGATCTGGACTATACAGGCGACGTCGTTCTAATAGTCATGAGCAAGCGCTATTGGATAAACCACGCATCATCGTACTTTCCCTCGTTATGTGCCTTGTTCCTACGAAGCGCATAGTCCTGCATCAGTCTCTGGACATGTCCCTCACAGTACAAGTTGAAACAGCGAGTTTCACATGTAACGGTTGTTGCAGGAGCCCTGACAGAATTGTGTCCAGTGAAGTAAGTGTACAACTCTTAAGGGCCAATCCATGATTCCAGAAAGGAGCATTGTTAGGTCTCAAATCTCGCTTGTACCGAACTACAGTACGGGCTGTGTTGTGTGGATACGAAAATTGGCTCCTGTGGGCAGGGGATCTGAAACGTCTTCAGGTTTTGGACCACCGGTGTCTCCAAAGTGTTACTGGTATTGGATGCCGTCACTAGCCTGCTTGGTTGTACCGTAGGTACTTCGGTCGCGGGGAACATCCAACTGGATCAGATGAAGTGTTTCAACCATGTACCACACACGCCAAATCGTCACCTACCGAGGCTAGTGTTGTTCCCTATGCCTCCTGAACGGCTCAGACTGCGAGTTGGACAACGTGTGAAATAGTAGAAGAGTATGGAGGAGAATACGAGAATTTTTGTTGACGTTTTTGGGATGGGGTCCCCATGACCCTTCATGTGCTCGCTTAGAGACTTTGCAGGGTGTGACAGCCAACCGATGTAAGCAGTGCTTGTGCTGTCGGATTTACCCAGATCGTCTGGTTGAAGGTTTGGAGGTGCGGATGCTTTAGGATGATTGCGGCAACCTGACCAGGCTAGCACCAAATCTCTTTTTCCATCATATGGTATTTAAACAAATAAATGGACTTTGTGGTTGTGCGGCAGCGAAGCACTGATGTTGAAGCGTGTGATGATGATAATGGTGTTAGTGGTGATAATAATGGCCTACACCATCTACCACACTAGGACCTCGATTGTCAAAGATCTAGAAGGCATCGGGTCTATCAGCTGTAGAAGCCATGGCTTGCTTCCGTACAGCAACACACCTCACTGTAGCATGATGTACGCGACGCCAGAGGCCTGGTGATACGGTAGTTGGGCGCTACAGCTGACTCAGGTTTTCGACCGCCACTCTTATTTGCTAGCTTCGTGATCTAATTCAGTCATGCAGATTTCAAACTTCTCATTAATTTCAAGAGACTAGTGTTCTGGATCAAGACTTCAAACCTTGTGGGCGAAAATGCATATCAAATATTATAACTGGCGTCAGTTCTCCTAATATCATCTGCGGTTTGTTTATCATCGAAAGTGCGAACAACCTCATCTTCATGAACCGATCGTTACACCGACGAAGATGATCACGTTGTAACAGACAGACTTAAAATATTCATTAGAGTGGGTGATATCGTTCAAACCATTGAGATGCGGTCGTCGGTTGTTTTATGTATCCCATACTCAGCTTGAAGACGATCTAATTGTCAACAAATAATGATGTCCTGCATATCAGTATGAAACTCCGAGTTTATCGGATCGACTCACCCCTAGTGTACACGTCAAGGTATGAGATGCCGTGTCTGTTGTTATAGTTCGCGGTCAGCATCACTCAACGTCAATCACTAGAATACCAACAAAAAATCCGTCCTTTTATTTTGGATGTGGCTGCTGTTCTGTTAACCAGTCGAGTTTGACTGAAACAAGGCTTTCTGTTCGAACACTACTCTGTTCTCAGCTGCATACGTCCGGGCTACAGTGCTTGGTCTGAATGAGAGTTATAACAAACACGTCGCAAAGTAAGACACTCCAGCTTATGCGCAAGTTGCACATTGATGTGGAAAGACCCCAGAACGGGTCAGTTCATGACAGTGCCGTGGTGTTACTTTGCTTAGCTATCCTCTGTGACTGCCCCGTTTTAGATAGGAATTTGTGAATATATCGTAACAACTACAGCATTTAGTTGGCGTACTTTTCCTTACTGTCCACAAAGCACAAGGGATTTGTATTGTCGAACAACAATGTTTAAGCCCCATGCTAACCGGTTTGTATTCGAATTCGGCCGCCCTTGGTTATTTCCTGCTTTACTTATCGCAACTGCCATCGATAAGTAAATGGGGAATTTAATGGCTGGGTCCTTTTCAACAATCTGTGGACATATCGAATGTACTATCATATACTTTTTAGGGTGTGAGGATACCGAATTGAAATCGAGTTATATGTAATGGTGGCAATCAGTTGGGACCATCTGCGTGAGAACTGCGAACTGGTTCTTAATACGAATACTGTTTGTTAAACACTTATCTCCAGGTCGATATTAAATGTGTTTGTCTTTCAGGCACAGTTCTTGTGGGAAGAGTATAGGCCCTTCCCTTCTCTATTTGATGTATGTTTTGTTTATGGTTCGTTAGTCGTTTTTACCGTTTCTCTTGTTTGTATGCACCTGGTATCAGTTGAATTGGAATCATGCTACTGTAATTCGGTTCTGTGGTCCCGTTGTTTGTAAAGTGTAGTTTAGCCCATTTTATGACACTGCCCGCGATCAAACCTGATTTGTTATCAGAATATCATATTTTGCTGCACGGACCACATTTGCTGGTAGTTTATCATGCCTGATTACTTCTCAGAGTGGTTTCCTGGGCAAAGAACATATCGTCGTCATAGATCCGCACTGGAAAATATAGAGAACCCTATCTTACTATACCAATACTTTTATGGCAACCTGCACACATTAAACGACTCTAGCAACAGCTGGCATTTCAGTTGCTTGGAGCGAGAGGCTACACGTACTGCCCTCTCTCATGTATTCTATGCCCTTTTCATCTCCTTATATCACCATTTGCAATCTTGACAAGACCGCAATCCGCAGTCAAATTTGTTTGGCCTGGCTTGATAGCTTCCAGTCACATTATCTTTAGTGTTGCATTCCTGAAGCTGTCATAAGGGCGACCGTCGTATTGATTTTCAGATCATATTGATTATCTTTCGTGCTTGCCTTTGAGAATTATCAGCGCACGTGTCAGTTTTGGATGAGCCGTGCAACGCTATCGACAAGCTCATCGGTAGGGTATGCGGTAGCCCTCTGGTGCATCTATGATTGGCCCATTATGGGCGGTGCAACTCGGTCTCTCAGCCTTATCACAACTTTATGAATGTCCAATAAAGGTGAATGCCTTCTAGTATACGTTTTTGTAAGACAGCAATTCATTCATTCACCGCCGTGTATTGAAAATTAAGCAATGCACTTTAGCCAGTGCTTTCCGAACTGCATTGAGCTTATTCTGATCCAATAAAGCGTCGCTTTAGGATCACACGGTCCGCAGCTGACCGAGCAGCGATCGCTCAACTCAGCCTGACCATCCATCATAGGCCGAGTGACACGGAAACTGTTGTGATTGGTCGTTTGTTTATTCGCTGAGCTACAAACATTCTCCTCAATAGCAAACGGTTGTGAATGTTTGATGTTGTGGTTTCAGGTCACGCGCCACAGTCACGTTCTCTGTTGTAGGTAGCCTTTACAACAGAAATGTCATACATGACTGGTGATCAGGCATGAGTACCAAGATAAACTGACAGTTAGCATTGGTTCGTAGACCGATTCGTAAACAGCCTGTATGTCAGAAAACTTGAGAGAAACGCACTGCTCCGGCGTCTTTCAAATTTTCCTGAACTGTATATTTAAGTACAGAACACCAGCAAGAGAGACAAACTCTATTGAGAGGCCCCTCACAAGTTCCGCAAAAGAGGCTAAATCTTTTCTTCTATATGAGACCACTCATAAGGTTGATGAAAACTCTTGGACAGCCCACTACCGGTTTCGTCATCGGTCATATTTCACGCTCGAATGCTAATTTAGACCTATGTAAAGCGAAACATTTGCAGAGTAAGCCGATTATGTTAGCAGGAGACTCGAGTAAATCTTTGGTTTATAATATTCTTCAATCGAGCGTAGTGCAAAAGGCCGATTCACGTTTCATCTGGAACGCTATTTATGTATCGCAACTCAAGATATCATACGGTGCTCATAAGGTTGGTGGGAACCCTTGGTGCTTAGCTCAGAGACAAGTTCGAGAAAATCGGTATTGAACTTTGTGCCAAGCAGTAGCATTCTGGTTAGTTCTGTTAGTTTTTACCGGAGAGCGAAAGGTCGTCGCCTTATGCAGGTTGCCACCCAAATCTGAAAAAATACTTCAATACGGAGTTCGTCCAACAATGGCTAACTAAGCCGTCGTTTCTTCCGTCCCACATCCAGCTTGCCCACCATATGGTAGATGCTGGGTGGGATGCACCAAACGTGATCTTATTTGGTCTAGCGACGCGATCCCTTTCAAGGTTAAGCCTTCAGTACCCACCGGGTCATTACTCGCAAGTATTATTTTGTCACATGACATTTGCCAATACAGCTATTGTTACTAGAAGACCTAAGTCTGCTTTTTCCCGAATTTTTTTTCGCATACCTGCGTTTCTTCGAATTCGAGTGTCTACCGTCTTTAACTCACGACTTTTCCTAAGAATGGGATCCATGTAGTTGTACAAAGTTCATTGGAATTACTGGTTCGCTGACGAAATTGGAGAACAAAATGTACGAAGTATAAAACAGTTATGGTTGGAATTACCCATTCAGACAGTTTTCCTCGTGGCAAACTAAACCAGGTGGACCCCAACACACCCCAGAACAAAGAACCGAAATACGAGATCCCTTTGCCGTTCGGTCGATTTTTTGCCCCCTGGTGTCTATCTCTTTGCCTCCGGACAGTCTGTCAACTTATCCATCCTAAGCGAACTTCGTTGTTGTCACACGGCGAAGCGCTATTCACTTCAGCAGAATTTGTGATACTACGTAGTGACTTCGTTCAGCGGTGTCGCTAGGTTCTTCGGACCCGGGGCTTGTGAGCTCATCCCAGCAACTCAAGTGTTGCCACAGCGAAGAGTAGTTGGTTCCGCACATGACACACCCCTTTGTGAAGCGCAACCAACACTCCACATCTTGTTGTGGTCAACCAGCAACGCTGGCTTGAATCAGTGTTTTGTATTAATATTTTAAGGGTAACACCGTCGATGCGATAAACCATACATTCAGTCTAATTCACTGAAGCACCCATCCGTCGACGTCAGTGCCACAGAAACCCAAGTAGTCAACGGTTTTGAAAGAAGCCGGAAATAGTGGCAAAGGAGTTTTGCATCATTACGGAGTACAAGGTCGACAGAGTTGAAAGTACATTCCGGAAGTAACTGCTATCGCACATTCCAAATTAACATGATGAGCGGGCCTTGTGGACAGTTTCGTTACTCAAGGCGTCCCCTACTGCCAACCATAAAAAGCAAGTAGAAAAAGCAGTAGGTCATCACTGGCTGAGGAAATCTGAGCAATGCGCTATCCACTGCATTCGCTGATCGAATTTATGAACGGTATCGTCATCGGGTTGAATAAAACCTCCATGTCGGTTAACGCTTAAACTGCGGCACACCGAGATAACCAAGTTACTATATCCGCAATACCATGAAAAATAATTGATGTGCTGTTTAAGCCATTTTTCTTCGTGATTGTTTATCCACTTCACCAGCGATATCTTCGTGAGTTCAATATCGGTGGTGGTGGGGGGGGGGATTCATAGACTACGACTGTAACGAGCTTTCAAACAGAGTACCTTTTATCCAGGTTTTTCCAGTCGCAATTTGTAGTACAAGTCAAGAAAGAATGGAACTGAGCTTCGTTGTTCTAAAGATCAAGTGGTCGTAAACCGATACCAACCTTTCGAGAAGTCCAATGAATTTACGGTGCACATTGTCAGTCATTGCACCGGATAATACAAAGATTTTCAGTAGGTGATAACAGTTTCGTGGTTAGTGATATAGGAAGGCTTGGAAAAAGAATCTATGGACAATTCGAAATGGTTCAACCAGTTTGTTTGTCAGTTCCTTTATAAATGTGTCACGATAGCCATATTTTGGACTGAATTTTCATCCTCTCATTTCATAGTGATATCGAGCTCCACACTGTCAGTATTCTTCTTGTTCCAGAAGCACTAACTACTTGAGACTCTGTAGCACATCATCATCACTGACAGCAGCTCACCAGTACTACATCCTGGCACCTAACTGTACTTGTGTCGATCTGTGTATGTTTGAATTATTTTGGTTAGATTGGGTTGTGCAGTCACTGACTAGCCTTTCGTATCGACAATATCACGGCAAAAGCCATGAAACAAAGTGCTAATATGGTTCATCGTTGCTGTTGGTTCAGAGCAGAAGCCCGTTGTGTGTTGGTTGAGCTGCCCATCTGGGTGTCGTGTTCATAGTCAGCTGCTGTTCCTACACTGTTGGCGAACGGGTCGCTTAGTAAAGCTTGTCTGACGAAACGCCCGAGTTGCTACTCTGAAACTCAGCTCCCTGAATCTAAACGACTTGGCAACGCTGATGACCAAAAACACGGCCAAGCAGTACTATCACCTGGAACGAACTGCGACAGCGCGTAGGACCGACGATCTGGTTGAGTTTCTGGAACTAAGATCATAGGAAGCAGCTAATGTACATAGAATGACCGAACGGACAAATGTCTGCTTTGGTTTTGACTACTTTACTACAAAGCCTCAATTTATGTGTATCTGGTTTAGTTTCCGGCTCGAAAAAATTTTATGGCATGTACATTTGAACAGAATCGTTCTGTGAAGTTTACATTTCAGTATTTCTGTTATTCGGTTGCACAACACTTCACAGTATTAGTGTTGCTGCACACCCACGGACCAACGGTTCCAATGGAAATCGGATATCCTACACAGACCTTGTTTTCTGAAAGTCGACGATTTTATGGGAATATTTGAAATTCAGAATCCTAGAAGAATTACTTCTGTATTCTAATGTTAAACTTGAAGTACTGGTCGTCACATCCACTATTTGTCAACTACTGGAATCGGTAACTGAGCGGGATGCATCTCTGGTGTCGTAAGATACCAGATTTTCACGGATAATTACAAAGCAAACGGCTTACAATAAAACACTATCCAGCCACTTTTGTATAATCAGTGTACCTTTTACGGGACCAATTTTCCTCACCGAACTCAATCGATTACTTTGCTTTCAGAAAATTAAAATTGAGGCACCACCAGCTTCCACAACTCCACCAACACCGGACACTTCAAGCCCGATTGGTGTCAGTTCCATCATGCCGCCAACCTCTGGTCAGACGCTTACAGTCGCCAACATACTGACGCCCAAACCAAACTCCGCACCACCGGTCATTTCTGTCAATCAGAATGGTTTCTGTCCCGTTCCAACTTCCTTGAACCTGCACCAATCTTTCGTTGCCGATATGACACAATCTCACATATGCTCTACCGTTTTGCCGAGCCCACTCTTGCCCACGTCCTTCCAAGGAAATCAGTTCCTTGCATATTCTACGTGCCCTTCAGTGCCAGCATCCTGTTCAGGATCGGTCCCACAGACATTTATACCCGCAATGCCCTCAGGTCTATCCTGTGACTTTTCAACATTACCCAAGCCGAGCAGCTCTGCTAACTCACCGGCCATCACTCTATTATCAGATTTAGGATCGGGTAACTTGTACTACGGCACAGACGAGAAGTCACCGAATGACGGTTTATGCTGTCACTGTGGAGCACCACCAACCAAGGAAGAAGTGTTTTTAATTTGCAAAGATTGTGGTCTGCGGGGTAAGTCCTGCTCCATCGTGATTGGCGTGGTTTGCTTCCCGATTTTATATTGGCTAGCTTGTATTTATATTTCCTACTCAACGCTCAGGCTGACGGATAGGTAGAAGTTAGGGTAGGTTAGCTCGCGGGGTACGTCTGACCACCATTTACGACCAAATGAGCTAGAAATTATCAAAGCTGTTTATTTGTGGTGGTCTAGACTACGACGACGTAAGATGCGAGTACAGTGAACGCATTCTTTGATTCTCTGTCCATTCGGCTTTTCCAAAGAGGTTATTGAGGGATCGATCATCA
The DNA here is from genome assembly GCA_004794785.1 of Opisthorchis felineus. Lineage (NCBI taxonomy): Eukaryota > Metazoa > Platyhelminthes > Trematoda > Opisthorchiida > Opisthorchiidae > Opisthorchis > Opisthorchis felineus. The sequence continues at coordinate 391,194 of SJOL01007090.1, forward strand.
TCCTCAACTATATGGTATGATGCTGCTTACATTTTTTTCAGACCAACTACGAGACCATTCATTCATCGCCTTTAGGTAGTCCAATCTGGTGTGACCGGTTACTGACCTGTCTGGACATATTTTTTGCGCTGCTTATGCCTACCCAGTGTATGACCTTAAGAAATTGGCTTCGAGACAGCACTACCATATACACTGCTTTCGATGGGTTTAGTTCAAGGCAATAGCCAGTAAATCAATGCCTTCTTCGGTGTCGTGCTTACTAGTGCAAAACGTACTCTCCCAACAATACATGGACAGCACGTGTCTAACCCACTGGAATGCTTTCAGTTGTTTCAGTCTGCATACAAGTACAGTACATGCTGTATTTAATGCATGTTTCCGTTGGTCTCGTGTGATTGATTTCCGGATTTCGAGAAACTGGTTGAATTCCCAAACAAACAAAATCCTTTTGATACGTTTGTCTCATGGACTAGATACACCTGCACCTATAGTTGACCTAATTTGAACATGAAGTGCTATCGACTTTTGGTGTTCAGGCGTCGTCAGCGTCATTGATCTGTGAGGTGTTTGAACTGGCAAAAGGACAACATTCATTGATTTGCACACAGACACAGACAAGCATTTGGCCACGAGCGCCCTTTCACCTTTTGAAACAATACTGTCTACTGTCTAAGGAAAGACTTTTCGGATCTGTAATTATCTATCGATTGACAGTTCTCTTGTTAGCGTTTACATTTGGAATATTTTTACTGGATCAAAAATAGAACCTGCACTCCTGACTGAGTCGTGTCGGTTCAGTGGGCTATTATGTATGGAACACCTATTTCATGTGGATATCCTATGGAGGAATATGGCCCTAGTGCCTTCCAGCATCCTAAACCGATGTATCCAGGATATTGCCAGACACAGTCGACTTTGACCCGAAGTGCGATTTACAACAACCTGACGCCTATTGGTCCCGTCGATGGGCTCATTCAACGAGCACGACTAATTGGAGTTACAGGATTGACTTATCCGTATTCTCACCATTCGTCTTTCGCAAACCACTCACCCAGAACACTATCGGTATTTGCCAGTGGAATGCAACCGCAATCTCATTCATTGTCTCCCGTACGTTATGGAATAGAAAATTCCGGTCCTAAAAAGCCTAGGTTTCTTCAGGACGGAGCAATAGGTCCATATTCCCCTACAGTTTACAGCTCTTTCCGAACAGCTGGTGGTCTCTCAAGGTTTAACCACTCGGGATCTCACCCATCTGTTTCGTTACCCAGGTCCCAGACACTGACACGGTTTAATCTACCGGTTAGAACAGCTATCTCTGCCACTATTCTACGTCCGAATACTCTATGGACAACTCCGTTTCAAGGAGCGAGACCATGTTCAATGGTCTCTAGTGTCAACTCTTCCATCCATTCAACCTCCACATCACTTCACTCCGCTGCAGTCGGCACGCAGTTGCTTTCTGCCAAGACATCGATGCCAGGTTTGCCATCAGATTTACGTCCTACTACCAGTACTGCTGCATCAGACTTCAAACCTAATACTCAGCAGCTTATTTCTTCACAGTCAGAACCGCAAAAAACTGGCGGGAAATTGGAAGTTGGGTGTTCACCTCTTTTTAAACACGAGCCACGTAAGCGCAAGATGCAACCAGTCAGTGGCTCGTTCGCGTCTGCTGCTGTACCGGTATCGGATAGCAGTCAGCAAGCGAGCGTAACCGTATCAGATCCTGTTTCTGGCTGCGATGGTCAGCGGTCACGGTCGACGGATTCCATTTCGGGAAGCTCAGGGCCCCATCACTCTCCGGTTTTTCTTGATGTTGCTTCTGCAAGCAGATGTTCAGATAATTCGAAAAGTACGTCCACTTATGGAGATCAAGCCGTTGCGCCACAGTGCATGTCATCTTTGGCCGGCTCCCAGGCAACATTTTCACACTTCCCCCCTGGTTTTCAGAATGCCCATGGCAGTGCAAATAGGTTCGTTTTTCAAAACTCATTGAGGAGACCTAACAATTCCAATCTACTCCCGATTCTCCCCAAAACGGCTTCTTATCTGTCAACTCAGCCGTTCGGTGTGGGTCGCCCGATTTCAGTTTTTCTTGAGCCGCACTTACAAGCTATGGTAGCACGGCGGTCTCTGAATCCTCCGATGACATGTACTTTACCAGGGACTGATGTACTAAATCACCCTTCACCGTACCTTACACATTCTATGGACGATCGTCCAAAGTTTGGCGCTGACTTAAAATTGTTTCTCGTTGAACCGATATTCCCAATGTCGGCCTCAGAAGACTATTTATGGGGGCGGAAGTTTTTTGGCCAGTCAAATCCTCAACAACTAATATACACCCTCATTCACGTCGTCAGTCGCGTACTTGGATTGAGAACTGGTCAACAACTTCGCTATGGTCTTAGTGGGCAACTGCACTTTGTCGTACTTCCGACCTATGCTGTCCCAGACAAGCACTCGGCGGCGACCATGGAGAACTTTGGTAAAGAGTATACTGGCCCAGTCAGACTGGTCGATGCGGATATATTCCACTTGGACTATGAGTGGCTATTACGTTGTTCTCAGGTGCGACTGCTCTATGTGCCACATTTGGGTCCATCCATGCTAGACACAGGTGAAAGCCCAGAATTCAGTGTCCAGGAGTTTGGCCAATCGGAAGTCCCATCAACTCGTTCGCAAGTTGTACCTCGTAACCTGAGCGATCCACTGACTAGCCAGTCTATGAGGTCACGGCTGACTAGAACAAAAAAGGCACCAGCAAATTTCGGCTACCTGTTTGGTCATTTTCCCGCCAATAATCATGCATGCTGTCTAACCTGTTTGCATGCATTCTACTTGTCGAAGAGACCCAAGTGAGTTTTCACCTTAGGCATTTCTGTTTGTTTTCAATACAGGTGGCCTCTTTTTGACACGGTATTGCCGTTTCTCTATCTATTGCCTGACTCTAAGGTGGTCCAGTTCACGTGGACACAAAGATGACGCCTATTTCTTGACTTGGCATTCCAACACGACTGAGCCGTTTTGGTTTCATCATCGTCCGGTTGGGGCCGCATGTTTGTCAGAAATTCTCCGCACCATCCTCACTGCGTTGAACTGGGCTGAGCTAGCACCCAAGGATCTCGGTCTATGTACCACAGAACTGAACGCATCTTATGGACTGTTCGAACGAATCAGCCAAAAAAACCGTGCCTGGGTATGGGGCACTCATACCACAACACATGCTCACTCTGATCTCAGGAAAGACACAGAAGACGATAACGAAGATACCCCCACCGGGCCGCTGAACCTGGTCATGAAAGAGTGTGCTCCTGAGTCTAAGATGAAGCATTCTCATCTGTTACCCGCTTTACGTCCCAATGAAAGTAGGCCTGTCAGCTCTAAGCTGTTCTGGTGTTCGGCCGTTTGTGTTCCATATTTTGTTGGGAAACATGTTAGTTTTAAGCATTTTAGTTCGATGTCCCTTCTGTCTTATCATTTCTACAGCCCATCCAACTTGCCTCGATTATTGGCCGGAATTGACGGAACGCGCACGTCAGTCACCTTGGCAATGCACGGACTGTAAAACTTGCACTGTATGTCAGAACAAACAAATCACGGTAAGCGAACGTAAAACTTCATCTGCTAGTCACCCATCATATGAACTCGCAATGAGGGCATGTAACTATGTTTACTACGTTCAATCAATACCTGACATGTTATATGAAAGCTCAGTATGGCTTATAAACGGCTGCGTTCGGTAATGTTGCCAAGCTGTCTTACGGCATCCAGTTGCTGTCGTCACGACAGGTATATACAGATAAATAAATAATTCAAACAAATAAATCTTAAGCTCTGTATCTTTAAGAATGTTTTCACTGTCAACGTACGGGTTTGCTCAACGGCTCATTCCATATCGTACGTGAACACGTTAGATTGGGATTTTACCTGAGGTGGTGTTGTTACGTGGAACAGGTCAGTTTTTCCGATATAAGCCATGTACTACAGTGAAATCATTCCATCCGATACAGTTCCGTTCATTGGGGATAAGGATAGTAAGGAAATGCTAGCCTTGCGTTGCAGGCGATGGCCCATTAAGCGCATTGAAGTTAAATTATCTTGTTTGTCCATTCTGGTAGGGAGTAAGAGAACTAAGCCTTGAAGACACTAGCTTTGATGCAAGGTCGCCACTGGCTGAATGACAGCCATATCTAGTGGGGTGAACAATCATCGGTTTGCCGCGTCTTGGAGCTCCCCATTCGGGGAGACGGCAGTTACCAACGCGACTGAGTTAATCGGTAAAAACGCTCTTGCTTCGTTGCCAAGTCGTGGACTGACCGCTGCTGGGTTTTCTCCATCCACTAGATGGGTGAAGAGTCAAAGGGTCTGCTATACGAAGTACATGGCCGAGTCAGCGTGGAGTGTGACCAGCTGATCAGTCGAGGCACAGCCACCCTTCCTGAAGGCTATCTGGTGCACATCAGCATTACTGATCTGATATTTCCACCGGACCCCTTCAGTGCTTCGGAGTGTTAACCGATGTCTTCTGTACGCCACGTCTCTGATCCAGAAAGGAGCATTGTACGCCACCCTTGATAGTCAAGTTGGTGTCACGTCAGACCCACAAATGGTGGAGGTTGGCAAAGACTGCTCCGACCCTTCCAGCTCGAAATTGATTTCATCCGTTTTCAGTCCACCGGGGCTTATTAGCTGTCCAGATAAACGAACATATCTACCACATCCACCGATTCATCTGCAACCATGAGGTTTGTGTTTGATCCCATTCAGCCCGCGTATGCTGAAACATGCGGCAGAATTATTTGGGTTGGATACATGAAACAACTACCTTTGTTTTAAAATCGTAGATGTTATCGCACACTCCTGTGCACGGGTAGAAAATTGAGTCTGCCTCTAACCAATATTACGGAATGCGTTGTATGGCACGAACTTTGCTGCGATTGTGCCGCCACATTCATGTTAGAACACCACAAATTAAACAGCGGTTTTGACAGTTTCTGATTGCCTAAGCATACTTCCCCTCAGTATCTGCGTGGTTAACATTCAATTTCCTTTCAGAGTCGCATTGTTCGCAATTCCAGAGGACGGGACAGTTGCACGATGTTTCACGTCCACTCAGCACAGATTGTCTGGGTTTATTTTCTAACAAGGGGGGGGGGGTTCTGGGTTGAGTAAAGATAGTCGGCGCATGTTACACCGATGATATGGTACATTAAGTCAGTAGTGAGACACTAGTAAGCAGCTATAGTTTGCATTTACACTGCGACCATAAAGTCGCACATATGACGATTTTAGGCCCACCCCGTCGCTTTTTTGGGCAATGAACAGAGTGGCGTAATGGCCTTGCTTGGAGCTTTTGGCAGAAAACACGATCCGTTGAAATCTAGTGAGGACAAAGTAATTGTCTGTTTCTTCAATCGCACTCTCAGTCACATACCTATTTTTGGACAATCGATCGTTCGATTCACGGTTGGCGTTGCATTAGCTTCCATTCTAAGGTCTCTATCAGAGGTTATGTACCAGATGAATAGTTTATCCTCCATGGATCCTTTAGCACCAGGATTTGCCTTTACCAATTGCACTGAATATCAGTGATATGTCTGCTTATTTATCGTATTAAATTTATTTACATGAACTCGATTTGCACACCTGCTTTAGTGAAAACACCAGAGATGATAGAAAAGGGTAACGTATGGGCCCTGTCAACAACCGTTATATCGGCAAAAGTTTTTATGCCTCTTTTGATGTCAGATTCTCGGTTGTTGCTATTCACATCTGGTCTACAGTGTGACATCAAACCGCCGATTTGTCTGCCCTTTCATCAGTCCGGTTTTTTGGAAAACACTATATCCCACCGTTTCCTGCGTTTTGATCAGTTTATATATATATATATATATATATATATATATATATATATATATATATATATATATATATATATATATATATATATATATGTAATGTTACATGTCTGGTTTGTATGGAGTCTTAAATTCCGAGTTGTGCTTGTTGATAATTTCCATCAGCCTAGTTTCCTCGAGGATCTACTGACAAACATTTCTCAAAATCGCTATTTCTAGTTCTGCTAAACTTTGGCCAGAGTTCATTTATCTGGTTTGTGAATTTCTGTACCCGAAATCTCCCCGGCTTCGCAAGGCATTTGGTATTTCGATGAATAGGTTCGCAAACTTTTTACACCCTCACACCACATTATTCCATGCTTCCTTCTTGTTGAGTCGTCCCGACATTCTTCATAAGACGTCTCACTACATTCCTCAAAATGACTGTGGAAATTCCCAAGTGCCAACTTGATGTCAAGTAAAGGTATCCCTTAAGATTTTTAATGTCTCGTGTGAAATTCGAAGAGCTACATGCTTCTTAGGGCATCTGGATTTGACATCGAGTTATCCTTAGACTTTTGTCGAGATATCGAAAAAACTGTGAGGAATTTTTGTGATGAAAAATGTATGGTTGACTAGTATTAAGTAAACCGGGGTGAACATAAAAGCTTACTGCAAAGAACAGTAAACAATATTGATTTGATACAATTAACCTTATTTCCAAACTCACCGTTATGTTCTAGGATGTTGGGTTACGTGATCGGGTAACGTGAATTGACATGAGTAATTTGACTTTCTCAGCTGATCGTTGATCCTCACGGAGAATCTGGTTATCACTAAGCAGTTGGTTTGCACTTATTTTGCGACCGGAATTTCGGATAACTTAGCGTGTGGCTGTTGTTAACTCCACTCTGATGCGAGCGGGAGGCCAGTGAACAAGCTCACTACTAACGTACTGTAATCCCTTTTTACAGCACCGGCCGAAAACGATCAATTCAAGCGGTTGAGTAGTCTACAGTGTGTTTTCCGTCGGCTCTTGTCTGTCACCACAGTGTAGGTTCATATAGCGTCAACGGTCATCCTTTAGTTTTGGGGGAGGAACGCCGTCACTTGGTGTTAAACACTAACTTGAAAATGGAGGTGGAAAGACCTGACTGAATCTCTCGTTTGATATTCTTCAGCGGAATACTGCATCATGTTCTGCTGAAACTAGTTCCCAAGACTGGTGGAAATTCAGGGACTATGCCTACCCGTGAAACCTTTGTCCAAGAGTTCGTCAGCCTTATGAGTAGTTTCATGTCAAAGAACATTATCGTCACCCTAATTGTCAGCAACCTCAGTTTTGAACAATGGAATGTCATCTCGGTTGGTGACGTAGGACGAATTCACTCTTTGTTTCGATCAAAAATGTGATAACCCATTCTGTAGCGCTCATAGCGGAAATTTAACGGAACTGACTAAAGGCGGTCGCCGTATCCCAGTTGCAGATGTCTGATTCATTGACTCCTGTCAAAATAGAAAATTCCATCATAATCTGACAAAAGCAGATACCAGTGGACTGACTACGTTGCGAAAGTATGAGGGGAAATAAACGACTCTTGTTAATCGCCCCTCTAAAGAGGAAACATCCTGTCTAGTGTCAGGAGGGAAGGATTCGCGCTGCTACTGTTTTCTACGACCCCTTTGCTCTGGATTTGTACAGAATGCTGAACCTTATAACTATAACTTGCTCACCTGTGACTGTCCCAGTTGGCAGTTCACATTGCATGTATCTTATTCCAAGCTGCTTAGGAATCGATATTGTTCGACGTTGAAGTGGTGCTTTTCTGTTTGCAAGGGACTATCCGGAATCTGCTCATAACCATTACGAGTTTGTACTTTGGATGCACCGAAAAATATGTTTTGAGCAGGGTTTGTGGCGTAAAATTCCATGCACCTTCTAGTTAAATTTTCTCAGAACGCGTGAACACGGGTGGCCCGGCTATGTACATGGTAGTAGCATTGCAACAGTCGTCAACTCCTTTACTATTCCGAGTTCCGTGAAAATTGCGAGTGGCACGTTTTACTCTTACAGTTCTCAGTTGCTCCTACTGTACACGTGCTCTCCGTCCTCCCTAAGCCACACCTACCAGTTTATCAGTCACAGACCACAGACTAGTGTGTTGAAGTGCGATGAAGTGACATCTGCGTCGCGCAGGGCACACTGAACGCGTTGAGCCAGATTCACTCTGATTGGGTAGAGCTAACTGCTCTGATTCCATTACTGCGTGAGCTGTTTAGAGTCTAGTCTGATCAGCCGCGTCTGCACGTTTGTCACTGATCAACTTATTGATCATTCTCCATTGTTAGCTAGGTGCCAACTCACATGACTCAGCTATCTTTCTGACCGGGTGAATGCAGCATTCTTCATCGCATACCTGTCCGTTATACACCGACGCAAACCCTTGAGGACCATACCATCGTTTAATTGTGATATGCCGCCATGCTGAACGACCGAACTGAGGGCCCTATTATCCTTGTCCCGACAACATTTTGTTTCCGTAAATCTAGTGAAATACATTTCTTGAGGCGACCAGTTATCTCAACTCGTCGCCCACACCGTTGCACTAATCACGTGTGTGCTACCAACCAGTGTGTTGTGGTGACATCCGTCGTGCGATCATACGTGCACCGATACACTGACTGCATTTTTTGACTCGAGCTCTGGTTACGGTTCTGGCTTCCACACAGTGCTGGGCTTCTATCAAGGCTGTCATGTGACTAACAAATAAATTTGAGTGAATCACTTCCAGTCCGAATCGACAGCTTGAATGTTTCGCATAGGAAGAGGTCGGTGCGGGGCATCTGTTGATTGGTGGGTACATTAGGATAGTAGTCAGGTGAAACAAAACCTGTTGCACGGTAATCGGCCTTCGTGTCGCATAGTCTGAGATCGACTAATGTGCAGAGAACAAAGAACGTATTCGCAACAAGACTGACGATAAAAGACGCACAGTCTGCATACCGTTGATTGTGCTTCTGTGCCATGACGCCGAGCATTGTCTTATCCATTCTCTTATCCCTAGCCAGTAACCCACTTTTCCGTTTTTTTCACCCTCCATCTTTCTACCTTACAATATCCACTGCTACAAGCTGCGACGATGCCAACCACCGTACGTGTGTATACAGTTCACGGTTGCCAAACTGATCTGAGCTGAGCTGAACATCGCTTGCACACCACCAAAGTCGTATTGTCAGAGTCCTCATATTTCCGCGCTACGTTATCATTATGAGCCACGAGCAAATCCGATCGTATACGACAGCAACTATTTTTAATATAGCAATAGATGAGCTCATGGATCGTCATTCTCAGTCATCGTTCATATCAGTTGTTCGGTAGAGATAAGAGTACTGTGTCTCCATCTGATTAGGATATTTTGAACGATCTCTGCCTAATTTTCCATTGCAACACTTCTTCTCGTATGGTTTAATCCATTTCGTCCCAGTTTTCATATCATCAGAACTCCACTTTTCGACTTGGTAAATTTGTGCACAGCCTAGCTTGACGCTTTTTGACCATGGTGCAGTACGACGACCACGTTGTCGATCGATCACGCCTTCAACATGACGATAGCATATAAATTGAACGCGAGGCTAGGGGGTGCCAAGGTGCCATACAGTGTATAAACATTGCATAACAGTAACCAATAAAAACGTAAGCGGAAAAGTTGGATGGGGAATAGAGTTTGTAGACGAATCCATGACAAAAATGTCATACATGTGTATCACTAAGTACGATTCCAAACCGTCTCCGTCATTTCTCTAGTCAAGTACGGCATTTTCTTAGGTCCCCATCTGGGGAGCCTGTTTGTCCCGACAGGGGACAATCGGGCTGAGAATGCTTTCATATATCGTCACCGCGTTATCGTTTGAACATCCCAACGTCTTCATCATCCCCCGCCCGAGCTTGTAAGGACAGTGCGCCATGGTCTGCCTGCTCCCCAATCTTCCCGGATATCTGGAGATTGGAGGAATCTGACGGTCAACTAGGGTTAGGTGAAGAAGCACAGTGACCAGAAATCCTCTCAGTAATATTTCAAATAAGGCTTGGTGAACCCAAGATGGATGCAGAATTATTCGAGTTGTTGCAACATGTGAAGTTTAGGGTTTCCAGTGGATCGAGCTGTCACATTTGGTCGTTGGGCCGGATACCACCTGGTTACCCAGACCGAAGTAAAGAGTGTCCTCAGGGGTTTCACCCGAAGTCGATGGTTTAAGAACCTGACCGGCGGAACAGTGGGACTCCTTATTCGAGGAGAATCTACAGGCTTTGCACAGCCAAGCGTGACCTGCAGGGCAGTAGAGGAAATTGCAATGAACGGTTGAACAGCACCGCTACCATGGGTTTTGTATCCCGTCCAATCCACTGGAGGTGACTTATGTTCATGCTGCTGTTAGTTTGGACCCAGGGTTTAACCAGCTCCCCTAGATATGCAAATCAATTTGCCGTCAACTGGGTTGCAGCACCTTTCCCCTTTGTGAAACAACACCTGTGCCACGAGAAAACAGTGAATAGGTACTTCTGCACAGATGCCATATGGTAACAGGTCTCTCGACTGCTTTTCAGTGGTGTGCACCTTCTAGAGGCACCCACCACCATCCTCAGGTGTTTGGCGGCGCGACTCACTTTTGATGTGTAGGGTGTTGCTACTATAGAATCCCTGTTCTTAGGTCGCCCCATTGTTTAGAAGGCATCTATATTTTAATGGCATATTGGGAATAGCGTTAGTAACAGGTACAATTTGGGAACCAGGTAATACATTCGTTTTATTCATAAGGAGGTATTTTCGCCTAAGTGAGCTTTTTTTTCTCCCGGCCGTTGAGGTGTTTTTCTGTTTAGGCTGATGTGACCATCCGTTCAAAGTGATACCAAAAAGAATGGAACTAGACCGAAGTATATTTCCAGCGACACCTGAATCAAAGGAATGATGAAAATAAAATAGGTTTATTCTACTTCACACCAGCTACCACGAATTTTCAGTGACGCAACGTTTTTTGCGTTACTGACTTGAAATTCCTGGCTATCAATTCTTTCAACCTAGTTTGTTAATCACACCCTTTCCCCCATTTATGCACCTTTTCAGACCGATTTACTTGTCTGTGATGCCTGCGATAAGGGATTTCATATTGAGTGCCATGTCCCCAAGTTAGAAGAACCGGTAGACCGCAGTTTGCCTTGGGTTTGTGCAGAATGTCGAAAGGAAGGATATTCTGTTGCGATTGGAACACTGCCCGGTGAGTCTGATTCCAAGTACGAGGACTCTACCAACTTTGGCACCGAAGAAGGAGGGAGCTTGCATCACAATGAGGACGAGGCCCGATGTAGTCAAGATGAAAATGAGACCAATGACGAATCTCAGCTTTCAGAAACAGGAAATCTTTGTTCATCTAAAGTTGAGGACTTGAGAGAGGATCAAGAGCTGGTGTTAAAGGGTGAAGTACGCACCATGGATAGAGGCGCTGAGGTAACCTCCCCAAGCACTTCTCCGACACCTACCCCGAACTACCTTTCCGAGTCCAACCGTTTAACTACTCCAGATTCCACCGTCCAGAGTGTCTCCCCATCCCCGGAGGCTCCAGTGATGAGACAGCATACCCCACAAGAAAGATGCTCGTCGAGTGATGGACAACGCAGTACACCTCGCCAACGACGTGATTCTTCTTCTTCTGAACAAAGCAGGTACGGATTGCAGACCACATTGGCTTTGTCGTATCAGTAAAAGTATGACCGAATCACACTCTCAGGCTCAGATTGTGGAACTCGTAGCATTGAGAATTTTAACCAAACCTCGTAGGCTTCATTCCATAAACTCCCTTCCTAGCTTGATTCTGCTGGTTGAATGAATCCACATCCCGGTCACTAGTACAAAGACCAACCGCAGTGGGTACGAGTCAATTCACGCATGATCTCTGACTTGGGATGTCCGCCTCAAATCGCCTAATGCTCCATGGAATGACCATTCACAGAAAACACTTCCTTACCAAACTCTCGTTGGCAAAACTGCGTCCATTCTCGGTTACTTTCCGTAATTTAATGCAAGCTGTTGGAGATCATAAGCGCGTAACTGTGTGCTGTTGAAAAATAATTTATTCTTTACCGGAGAGTAACTCCACACTATGGGTCGACACAGTGTCCCCTGTTTGTGTCTTAGAGATGTTCATGAATGTCCACGATAAGTTCATGAGGAATAGCGGAAATGTCCCTAGCCGTATGATTTCCTTGTTGAGTGGTTCTTCCTCGATTGTATCAATCCGTGTCTGGCTGCTTGGTTACATCTCAGTTATCGTTGCAAGGTAACAAAGCGCTGATGTGACTTTGTCACTAACCGTTGACCTCCACTCCACTCTCTCTCAGTGTGCTGTTAGCAAGCGAGTGCAGCATTTCACATTCGTCACTCAGCAGGTGCTGACTTACTATACTCAATGATAGTTTGAGAACCACCACTCAGTTGTGGGGCATTAGCTGTCTCCTGATGCATTTTCCACTTTCTTGTTTTCCAGGACTCCGGATACGGGTAATTGCTCCCGTTTGGACTCCAATCTCAAACATTTGGAACAGCTTACACACGCGAATACCGATGAATTACCCACTGTTCGAGATCAAACTACGATGGATGCATACGACACTGGAGACACGGGGCGTGAATTCCCACAAGATACCGCCCACTACCGTCCCCCTGACGTCCGAGCCTGGTCTGTAGAGCATGTACGCGAATGGCTATTGGAGGAGGGCTTTCCGCGCGAAGCCGAAGCCTTCTGTCAGCAAGAAATTGATGGCGCTTGTCTGCTACTCATGAAACGCATGGATGTACTCACCGAACTGGGAATCAAGTTAGGTCCTGCTGTGAAAATTTACGAGCGCATCAAACGGCTACAGTCCGGATGCACCTCACCCACTCTCCTCAGTGCGTAGCGTGCTGGGACTATTGGCATCCTGTAATACTATCCGGTTTATTGTTTTCTATCCTTTTTCTCACTACCGCTCAATTGCCAAAACATGACCACAACAACACTATTCCTGCCTTCCCTAGGTTTTTTCCAAACCTAATAATTACACGACCTGCAATTTAGTTGCATCAATTTGATTATTGTCTGTGCCTCGGGATTACTAGCACGTACATATATGTATACACACATTTGCACATTCCCAGTGGAACTACGGGTATCTGCCCAACGGTCATAGCGCTGTTTAATTTAGGTGAAAAAGAGTTAATCCAAATATACGATAACAACTTCCACGAACTCTAAATAAGTACAGTCAATACATACTTGTAATTCTTCATTGTTTTTCTTCTGTGAGGCCAACTTTTCAATTTTTACCTCGTTATTCGATACTCACCAATATAGTTTTTACGCATTTATTATCACTGCACTCGTTGGGCTGGGTGATCGATTTTAGGTTTCTACCCTATCGAAGCACATCGAAAAAGTAATAGGCGATTCGAAATAGACAGCCAAAATGGACCTTGAGAAGGAGGTCGAGTGGCGCTGATTGTTAGGCCTTAGGTTTCAACACAAAAATACTCGGACAGAAACCCCTATACCGCTTCCTCTCGCATTTCTTATGAAATGAATTTTCTTTGTAGACAGGTTTTAGAGAAGTGTTTTTGTGTAATTTAAAGTGAGGAGAGCATTGGCAATCGGGCGTCCCCAGATGGCGATCCTATAAAGATGATCACGAAAGTGATCATTGAACTTGGGCAGTGCCAGCGAAAATGTTTCTGTCGTGACAATAAACTAATAAGAGAGATAAAGCAGCGCTCCAGTGTGGCAGTTTATAGTTGACAGTGGCGTTCCAAATATGAGGAAATGCACATTGAAAAATGTGAGTTGTCATTTTGGCTTTGGCCAATTGGTATGGTACTGTGATTGCTACTTGCGTGAAGAAATTCAATTCTGGGCGAGAGCATACCTGGTAAAAATTGATTATCACCGCAAAACGACATCACCTACGGATACCATCTTCGGATAATGACAACACGACTTGACGAGGGGATACTTATTTTGGACAAAAAGGTCCATAAACGCGTGTTGCACTGGGCAGCGACACTCGACCGTTTCTGAGGGTGCGTCTCTTGATTGTGTCGAAGTGTTGCAGCTTCTTGTTTTCTGTGAAACATTTGCGGCTTCAGCTACGCTGGACTTCAGTTCATAAAGCTGGTGTAATAGACTGGAGCGGAGCTGGTTCCTGCATCTTTTCACAATTTTTGATACATTCGTCGTTAGCATCCCGAATGCTTCTGAATTAGGTGTGGAGGGGCCGTGGTGTTGGTTTGATTTTTTTATGAACTGGCAGACTGTGACCTAAAATTAATATTAGCCGTGCGCAAAGTTGCAATGGTTGTTTCGTTGCTAAAAACGATCATTGTGGCTAGGTGACCACTTCTTTTCTTCGGATAACTTCGAACGACCTCACTCTTCTACTCCAGCTGATACCATCAGATCACTCGGCGTCAAGCCACATGCCCCAACGTCCAACAAATAAATAAGAACCGAACCGATTCTTCGGTAAAGTAGGGAGACACCTCTGGCTGAAATTTCACCTGGCCCACCTACGTAGCAAATGCCCAAAACTGAAATCATATGTTCCGGCAGGTATAGCCAAACGGCCAAGTGTGAATGAACTAATTCGCTACCTACGAAGTCATAGTCAAACTGACGAGATTTCTGGCATAAAAGTGACCGTAGGGTTAATGTACGCTTTCCCATCTGCCAACATCTGACTGTCACCTGACTGGAATGTGGCTTTACCCATCAACATTACCTCCTTACCAGAATCAACGAGGAAGTATAAACAGGTTAAATCCGCTGTTAATGGTCGGTATGGTGAGAAAATCAGCGCACTTTCTGGTGTGGATAGATTCAATAAAGTTCGCATTGGTCGGTGACTCGTAGCCTCGAACGCTAGATGCCTCCGAAATTCTCTATATCTGCTGCTGCCCGAATGATGAGCCAGTGAGTCCTTTTGAAAATTTACCTCCCGCATATTGCAAACCGATGAGGGACAACAATTCACCTAGTCTAAGTGACCTACCGTTTTCGCTGTCCCGTTTTAACTTAATCAAAACCTATTGGTCGTTCGATTCTGTAAACAAAAATCCTCCCTAGACCATGTCGGGCACTGGAAATATGCCAGCAGTGTGTACGATCAACTTTGATGGAGTTGGTGTCATTCGGTTCTAACCAAAAATTACTGGCCGCAAAGCACATGCGTAACAATTGACGAGCTGGTGCCATCTGGTCCTGCTTAAGCCAGAGTTCTGCGAATTCCAAAGTGCATGGAATCACTTCGTGCAACCATTCGAACAGTGGTTACTAATCTCGTAATATCATCAGAGAAACAAGGACTGTGGAAGGGACAGTCGTTTAGCCATGCCCTGGAGGAGCTGATAGAAATCTGTTAGAGAATCACATACAAGGCTATAAACGGACAGGAATACAAGGGCCCATCACCCTTATTCGGGGGTCAGAAGGCTGGAATTGGGTTTCACAGAAACGGAGATGATGCAAATGGCTGCTGTCATGACTAGAGTCGTATTAACTGCAACGTGGTACCTGTAGACAAAAGTGTCATACCAAGAGGCATCTGTGCACTCGTACGCACTGTGAGTTGAGTTGGTCAACAGGGGATCAACAAACGTAAAGACCGCATACGCTTTTGAGAAGTCAAATTAGTCAATGAATTCAGATAGCAATGGTATGTAGTGGGGCGATTTTGTCCTTTCCTTCTCAAATAAATGGGAGAAAACCTTGCTATGGGGGGAAATGAACAGCTCATAAGTTTTCCGAAATTTCAGTTTGTAGGCGAGAGGGACAGTGCTCGGTTTGGCACACCGTTGGTGTCCCTTGATTGATGACAGTCACCTGGTCAACAACTAATTCCCTTTATCCAATCGGCCAGTCGATATAGACAAGGGCTAACGTCGATAGCTCTGCTGCAGCGTTATCCCGCGGCTTCCATCTTGAGTTAACTTGGTTTGATGGATAGTTTAGGATGGTAGCTATCAGTTTGGGGTGCGACACAATCTCACCGTGGATTGAAGACAGTAGTAAGCACGGTAAAATGCTTCTAAATTTGTAGGGTTCCTGGTGAAAACTTTGTACTGTAAGACCATGTTCTTATTCCGTAACTGCTAAGCAGCCGTGTCCCACCTGTTCGTAGTGAGCCAAGTATCAGGAGCTAATGGTAATCGTACGGGCTGATCTTAATGCCTACAAAGATTTCGAATCTTCTGGGACATTCCGATCGAATAAGAAACTATCAACAAGCCTTGACAAAAACTGGCAAGAACATCACAGACAACGGACTTTTCGTTAGGCAGGTGCATAAAGCTCCAAACTACGTTGATGGCCCCACCCAAGAGGAAACACCTTCGTCAAGAGGACATCGGTGGTAGTGCTAGTTCACTGGTAGGAAGCCCAAGAACTGAGCTAACTCCAGCTTATCAAAGCTAAGACAAGAAAAATCGATCAGTCAACCATGAAATCGAACCACAGATTTACTCGTACTAGTCCGAAAACTTATCGGTTGAAATAAACGTTCTTGCAGCCGTTGCCCCCCTCTTCGATGCTGTAATGCTTATAGGGTTGATGGAGGCTCCTCGACTGGCAACTACTGGTGTTGTCATTTTGAAGCTCGTCATATGGACGTAGTTTCCGAATTTCCGTCAAATTAGTCGGTTCCTAAACACCGAATTGGACGTTCGTGAAGTTGAGCAATAGTTTGAAAATTAAGTTGGTGTTAATCGGCTCAGCTGATGACTGTACCGCGCAAAGACTGCCCATGTTTCAGTGGCGCAAACATTCAAGATATGGGAATCATTTCCCTTTGCACCGTACTACTCATAGTGCTGATTAGATCTCTTGGACAGCTCTACACTGGTCCCTCTCTTTTGAAGCCCATCGTGTAGTCTCCGAATTTCAGCCAATGTTATTTCGTACTTGAGCACCGAATTGTACGTAAATGAAGTACGATTGAAGTACAAATGAAGATGGTGCACAACACATTCCATTGGAGAGTAGAATAAACGAAAGTTCATTTGAATCTCATTTGCTTCTGTCATTAAGACTATCCCAGTTTGCAAATGAGTCTTCAACTCTATACACGTCCGTGTGTATTTCGAGCCGGAGATGTGCACCAATTATTGTAGCTTACTAGCGAACAGTAGCGCGAAACGATCGATGTCGTTTTGTAATTGCGACTGACTCGAGGGGAAGAAATGCGCGGAGTTTGTCGAGAGTTGGAGTGTGGGTACACATCCAGCCACAATGAGACCACAGATCACATTAGTGCACGTGGCACGGTGTGCACGTAAACTCCGCGAAAAAAATTGTAGGATCATTCATGTTTTTCACCAAAAAAATGGGACAAAATTAATTTTGGTCAGCAGGTACCATCGGGAAATAAATACGGAGTTTAGAATAATATTACTCGAAGGAACTTACAGGAAAACACACAAGATTAGACTGGAGGGTGCGACATTTGGAAATCGATGTGACGATTCACGTCTCATCTCACCAACAACTAGTGTATCTTGCGTCTTTTGAGTGTTGCGGACTGGCCAGCTTGATGTCTCGATCCTAACCTGTCTGAGAACTCTTGGGGTATGCTAGCAAATCGAGTGTTCACAATGTCTTCAAAATTGATATGGTTACTGGTCTAAAAGGGGGATTTGAAAAGTTCCGGTCATATAGTATTCAGGCGCATGTTACATGTATTGCGAAGTGCTTGTAGGGGTTTTGAGAAGAATGACCGGATTACATCATCAAAAGTTCACTCGATGAGACGACATTCAGGACGGTCTCGTAATCTTGTCTCGCTTGTTTTCCTTCCTTTCACTAGGTGCTTACCAGTGGCATCTGGTAATCACAAGTCATTTCGTTCCGTGCAATCGGAATAAAATTGTGACGGGAGCGCATCGACTGTCCTCTAACTTTACTTCAGGAGGTATTTACGTTCTTCCTGGCTAGCCCGCTTGTTCGATAAATATCTCTCGTCTGTCAGCTTATCGATCGCCTTACTGCCAGCACAGTTACTCGTTTGGACGTTTTCGGCTTCTTGCCAAGTGCATTCATTATACAAGAATAACATGTCCTGCTGTTTCTGATAAAGTCATTCCACATCTTGCTTATTGCCGGAACCATACGTTTGGCGACACTACTATCAATAAGCATTCCTGTTGAGTTTTCACAGTCAGACAGCACCACTTTCCGAGGCTGGATCCTGTCGAGGTCAATGCATTAAAGATACGTTGGTTTACTAACACCAACTGATCACGAAACGCCGTAGATTAACCCACCCGGGCGAATCAGAGTGTCATCTTGATGGCTTAAAATTGATTAAGCAAGCAAATCAGTTTATATAAAATATTCACTTTTTATGAAGCACCTTTGATGAAGGGAAACCTCTCACTTTGGGACATTTTAGACATTTTTCCGGTACCTTTCGCATTAGAGATCGCTGTATTTGTTACATCGGAAAACTGGTGATCAGCACAAGTTTACAATAACTGATAACTTCAGAAAATTACGCTAGCCCATTGAATTTTGCCTGTTGCTCACGCCTACTGGAAATTGCCTGTCCAAAGATGCGATCCATAATAATCTTTTGAAAGACATTGCTTGTGCCACCTTGACATCATTTGACCTGTCTTATTGCGCGTTATTGTACGATCGTCCAACTATACGCCACTCAGCTGGGCAAACTCGTTTTTATCACTTGAAGAGTGATTAAATTAACTTAATAACAGACCATTACGCTCAGGAAAGCAGTAGAGTCGTACTCAGAGGTAGACTGCTGCATACAAAGGAAAGAATTCAGAATTATCAGGACGGATCATCAACCGGTAGGAAATCGACCAAACTATTGAAAATTCGGACACTATCGACTGACCTTGGAGTACAGTGGTCTGACCGAATCGAAGTATCGGCAGATTCAATGAAACCACAAGTTGGTCGGAAATTTGGTTTGCTACTGTGGAATTCGCTTCTTTAGGAAATTCAACTAGGTTCATGATAACGCTGCACTCACAATAGGAGTACCGGAAAATCAGTGGGGATTTGGAAATTCAAACGAGCTTGATATTCACGGAACTGAAAGAATAAGAAGCCTTCTGGTAATGACTACTGCTCAAGTTTAGTCATTTTTACAGTAACAAACTTACAAACAGTCGGTTTTTGCAGTGCATTTTGATCGTTCTTACAACTATCATCATACGAACTCATATACTATAAATTCAGCTAGGCTTGTTTGCCTACAATAAAAAATGACGAGAATTGTTAGGATATCTTTGGACGAAGGGAAGGAAAACTGATGTAGTTTCTTAGCTACATTGTCAAAATGGAATAAATCCAGATGGATTACACTACCTGTCCATGGCCGGTTTCGCCCTTTTCGGAGTTCATCGTGTAGACGCAGTCTCCGAGTTTCCGTCAACCAGTCATTCATAACGGTCAAGATTCAACTGATCGGTGTCTTCCTACATTCATTTCTTTAGCATGTCTTAAAATCTACGGCGGACTCGTATCTTTCTCGAAATGATCAGTGGCTTGCTCTAAGGGAACTCTACAAGATGGCTATTATGTTTCGCGCAAAATAAGCAATCTGTTTTGTATGCTTTTGTTCAGTTGCATACAGGCAACTGCTTATTCTTCTTACTCCAGTGGAAGCTGTTGTCATGCATGCAGAATGGGTCCGGAATCAGGTCTTACAGTAAATAGATAAAATGGGACCATATTATACAGATTGATGCTATCAAAATGATGTGAACCAACTATCCGTAGCCATTCGCATCAGTATGACTCCTCCAGTCAATACAGCACATTGTGGGCTGCCACCAGAGGTGTAGGCACCTCGGATTAATTGTAGTAAGCTAGCACCAAGTCCCTTCCCCGTCCAATTTTATTCTTTTCTTCAAATAAACGGCAGCGAAGCATCCGTGTTGAATACTGATGCCACGCTGCCGATGATGATGATGACTGCAAGTCTTCTTATGTTGTTGTGTAAGAATGCAAAGATTTGTTATGACTAGCCTAGGCCTGATCTAGGACTATTGAAGTGAGCCTCAATTCCTAAGATTGTTCTGGTACCGAGTTACTATGCTCAATAAAGTTCGCTCTTGTAAAGTTCGGGGCAGCCGGGTACCCCAAGGATGCCAAGGCTCAACGGTGGGGTATGTGCACACCTGACCATGTTAGATATTTCTGACATAAAACAAACCAAGGAGAGAAGCGGTGAAATTTCCTATGGATTTGTGATATGGTTTTGGAGACAGCATTATTGAAAAATCGCTTTCGGCCAAAACTGATGACGAGGTCATTTCGGCGCTAATAAGTATTCTTCTTTCCCATAGTATCCTTAATGTTGTGTTGTAATTTGATAACGCAGTCTGCTCTGACTATTGATCCTAGAGATATGGACAGGGAAAAAATAAGTTGTGTTGGATTGATGTGCGAAATGCCGTACCGTGGGAAAGCACAACACTCAGACCATTTGAAAAGCTATTATCTTCCAAAACCAAATTTGTTTGCAAATGAGTGTATTTCGTTAATTTCGTGCAATTTGGTTTCAGGTAGTACATAAGGTTGACGGAAACTCGGGGACTGCGCCTACCTGATGAGCCCCAAGAAGGGCGAAACCGGTCATGGGCTGTCGAAGAATTTTCAGCAACCTTATAAGTAGTGCATTACCTATTATCTTCCTATAAAAGAGTGTGGTGTGTGCAACCCAAAACCAGCGCTGTGCATGCTTGTGAAGAACCGGGGTGCCACCGTGGGTTTACTGTAGCCCTCTACTCATGTGTTTGAAGCGCGGTGTTTGGCGTATGCTCTTCCGAGTCTGTAAAGAACGTCGGCTGATTGTAACAGGCTTTTACTGTAGAAAAGTCTGCTAGATCATCTAATGGCTGTATACTAGTTTACGAAGCATTGGGGGCGCCCGATAATCTCGCTCACTGGGTTGATGAGACAGGAGATACATGATCCATGCGCATTTTCGCGTCCAGAACAGAGTTGATGCAATCACAGTCGTAGGTGAAGCTCATACGGCCCTGAGATGAGTCGGTTAATCCGGTACTAAACCAAAGACTGCAGATAGTGATGCAGTACGAGTAGTGCGACCATCGCGACGATGATGCTGGGTGCTGATGTTGTTCGGCCTATAACGTACAGGTACGTCCGGGACCGTATGGTAGTAGGTTACGTATTTTTTCCTTACGAATTTCCGCTAGAAGTGGATGAGGAATTCGAAGGTATCATACAAGATGTGCACTGCATAAGATCGAAAAGGGACGTTGAATTTGCAGGTTTGGTGGTCCGCTGCAACTATAGCGAGACACTTTGAGAAGTAGACGGTTTTCTGCACTTGGTTTTCAGATCACCGAGTCGGGTGCTCCACCTTGCTCGCTGATGATGACACACAACTCGGTCAGGTTGGATGCAACCTAGGAGTATTCCGGCATACGGCATAGTTGATCGTCTGGGTAAGTGTATTGGCACCAAAATCATTAGATCTTCTTCCTTCCAGGTAAAGTGACAAGCGAGTTCTATCGGAAAAAAGTACACTACTTCTATTTGGTTCATTTGACCAGAATGAACATAGCTGCTGAACACAACAAGATATCCCGATAAACTAAACCGAAAGCATGTGAAGAACACAACCGAATTATGTGTATAGATTTTGTGGGGATTTCATCCTGTAAGTGAAGCCAATCTATGCTGAAAAGCCGAGAAACACTGTACAGCTGTTTCATGCTTATTGGGAATCATCAGCAGTGCGCATCTCACGGTGCTCAGAGAGTTCCGAACCCAAGCCCTTCCAGCCAGTGGTTGAGCACTTAACACTTTGGCCACAAGCGACTGATCAGCAGTGTGATTAACTCGCACTTAGACAGGATATAGCGCCGCTCATCCTTCAGTCACGGGATCCACATCACGCGGTCACACGTGTTGACTGCCTCCTCGAGCAACGACTTCTCAGATGGAAGTTTCACTCATCGGGTGAAGTGCTGTTAAAACCAATCCTCCGCCCCCTAATAAGACAGTGTTGGGAATGAAGACAGCCTCAACTCGGCCATATTTCACGTGGACATTCTAACACGATCAAGCTTATCACAATGGAGCTGTGGGCAAGCCTAACATAGATTGGTCAGCTTCAAATGTCTTTTCTGTCTGTCCAGCTAAAAATGCTAAAACTATATTGGTGCACGAAAAGCATATTCTATTGGCATGTCCTTTTTAACTTAAGACGAATTAGACAAAATGTTCTCGGTTATCCGATCGATCGTTGTGCTTGAGTCTCTTACCCAAGCACATCCACCACCGCTGACGTTATCTAGAGGACCATACCATATTTTAAACTTTCTCACCTGCGGACGATATGTCAGCGCGCGCCGCGATTCGCTAAATACTGAGGCGCATAGGCGTTTCCAAACAACTGGTCCAGAAGCTAGAAATATCACTTGAGCCTTGCGCACTTTCGAATGCTTTCAGAACAAACGTAGCTGTCGCACTTTGTCTCACTAGCCACGTTAGTAAATAAGCGAACCGCTGCATCGGGTGGTCAATAGGCGTGTGTGCAACAAAAACGTAAGATGAAGCTGGTCGTGTGGGAGCCCGGTCCTGGTGAATAGGCTGTAGGCAGGCGTTGGAAGATCAAGCATTCAACCCTACTGTGATTTGGTGGCTTTCGTAGCCAGTCACCCAGGCCCCGGCTAGGAATTACATTGCATATTGATGAAGCCGCTTCATTGAACACCAAACGTTCAACCGATTGAGGTGAGACTTGGAGTGCCTACGTAAAGCTAGAATGTGTACGTCATGAACAGGCAATTATCCACACTCGGACAGAAAAAAAGTTACAAAGGTTCAAAATAAGCACCACGCCTTCTCTGCGAAATCAGTTTAGGACTTCTGGTGTTAAACTTGTGTAACTTTGTTCTCTGTGAGCTGTGTACTTGTGTTCGCATGACCTACGCGAAACCTAGGGTTTTGAACGGGAACTTCAAATCTAGCCTCATTCGGTCGTATGGTTTGTGCGTTACGTGAAGCCCCTTCACAGCGATATCATGCACTCCCTGAATAGGCCAATGAAAGCCACCAAACCAGGCTGTGGATGTTTAGTTGGTATGCCAAAGCCGCAGCCTACGTGTTCACGGACTGGCCCTTGTACGACCAGCCAGATCTTTGGCTTATCCTCACCGCCTGAAAAACTCTGAAGACGAGCTTATCGATCAGCTAATATTCTGTGGCGCGCTCACTCACCCCGTGGTACAGACTATGGCCCTGTGAGATCAGGTAAGTCAGGTATGTGGTTTGAGTGCATTTGGACGTGCGCATGTGGTCTACACCACCCTCAAGATGGTGGAGATTAAGCTCAGGTCAGCAGAAAGACATTTTTGGCAAGTCATCGGCCCGTCAACGTGTCTGCATTATGACTCAGAAAATCACTATGGCCTGTAGCGTGGGCGTGAGACCTCAGTGTCGTGTCAGTTGATTTTGGGGATGGATTGCATCACGCCAAATGCAACGCTGGGACAAGCTGGTTAGAGCCACCACAATGGCCTTGTCTCCTAAGTGTACCACCGACGGCAGCTAGTTCTATTTTGAGGAAGGCGACGTGCTATCCGATATGGCGCGCCAGAGGGCACGTAAGCTGACCTCTACCCGTACCTTGTGAACGACCAACACTGGGCAATCACCATATATTTCCAATCACTGGCTCGGCGAAACTTGGGCATCTACAAGTTTACGAAACAGATGACTATAAACATTGGGCTGAAAGATCAACCGCTTGAGAAGCGGGACCAATGACGCCGTTCGGCGCTCTCTGCTGAGGCACAACGGTTGGTTCGCCGGGCATTTGAAGATTGGGTGGAGTAGGTGAAAATTTCAACAATACTTGACATAAAACGACAGGTGGCCGATTACTATGTGAAACCTAGTGAGACTAGAGTTGAGTTACGAGGACGGAACTGGGTTCGGAATTGTGTCCTAGACGTCAGAGGATTAGGGGAGATGGCTATTTGAATCGAAAATAACTCAACGGTGACGCTCCCTATATTACGTCTGCGACTCCAATATGTCAGATAATAGATTCAACGAACTCTCGATAATAGAAAGACCTACATTTTGATAGTAATGAAGTTAGAGGCCGAAGACGGTGCGATCGCTTAGGTCGACGGAGGCCGGTCATTAGGAGGCACACGAGCGCGTGCCGTCATAACCAGCAATCAAGGGAAGAAATTGAATATAACTAGGACCGTTTGCTTCGTCAGTTTTGCTATCGGAAGAGAACCGTATACAGGTCAGTCCTGCTACACCCAGTGGGTACTTTAGATCTGTGGTGCTGGTGCACCTCAATCCGATCGAAGGTGTGAGCTGTTGCAAAGTCCACAAACTGGTATTCATTCTAGATGTGTAGAGTAAATTCGAACCATAAATGAAGAATTATACCCGACTATAAAGTCTATGAAGGAATGCTCCAGGGAGGCCCAACCAGACAGCTCAGTGGATATCGCAGTTTTTGAAGTGGGCGCTGATTATCTCTAAATCCCAAATAGCTGTCGAAAACGGTGTCAATCCGACTGAACCTGCAGCACATTGGTGTGATACAAATTTAAAACATGGGGATGTGTGAGATATTACTTCATACTTCTTTTTTGGTATCATAAACTACCGGACCTGAGTTTTGCTCTTAACAGATCTATCCAGCAATGCACATCTGCTCAGTGTGAGTGATCATGATTTTTCGACATAGGATCAGCGGCAATATGATCTTGAGTGCAGCCATCGACTTGGCTAGTCACTACTTGATCCCCATAACTAGCATGCAGCGCATATGAAAAAAACTAACCGATGCAACCACAGAAACAGGTGTTTGGTTTGTCGCACGCAAGGAGCGTCCTTTGGGTTTTCAGTGGGCCAATGGGAATCATATTTGATGTGATGTCCAACTACATAGCTTCACTTGTAAGGTCATCACTGGGCTCTAGCTGACCTCAGATTTTTAGACTGCTATATTTAACCTAGCCTCTGTTTCTCTGAGGGGTGCGATAAATGCATCTGCAAGATTTAATGGCAACTTGCTCGAACCATCAAATAAACAGTAAGGATGGTTGTGATTTGGATGGAAATGATTAGTGTCTGTTTTATGCAAGCAGTTACACACACTGTTCTCTTAACAGCTTAATAGCATGGATTCAAAAGCGCCTCTAATAATACAGGCAGAGTTGCTTGACAGCGTATATCCTACTCATTTCGAATGACAGTTTTACAGTTGACCACGAACAAACATTAGGAGACTTCGAGCGAGCAGTCTTGGCGCACATAAGTGGATGAGGTAGAGTAGCAGATTGTCGGTATGATACACACTCGTTTTCAATCTCCATCTAGATACGGCCACCTTCTATCCGAATTCAAATGCTCCCAGCCGGGGTGCGATAGTGTCACAATTGAAGATCACCGCTCTGGGAGTAAACATTCAAAATAAGGTTAACCGCATTTTCCTCTTGTCCAAGCGAATAACGTTTCACTTGATGGTACTGGATATCGTTTGAAGTTGGTGCTAACAATCTGAATAGCGGAATATCGATGACGGTGTATCGATTCACTACGTTTACCTTCAGAATCTGTCTGTCGCTCTGCAGTTGGCTAAGCTGACCCATCTGATTCACTAACGGTCGTCCTCTCTAATCAAAGCAGTCATGTGACCGAAAATTGATCTACCCTTAAAAAATGATTCGATAGCAGTGTTCCCGTTAAAATCTATTATTATGAGCTGACGTAATGTGTTAAGAAGCCCCCGTTTGGCGAAACCAGGATTGCCAAGTTAGCTTTAGAGCCGCGCTCGATATAGCATGCCACTCTGCTAAGGCTGGAAACTCAGACGGTTAGTATTGTTTCCTCCGTGAGCCGGAGCCTACGAAGGATTGGTAGATAAGCGATTCTTACTGATTTGATAGATGACAGCAATTTATGGAGGAAAAAATCCTTGGTCAGGACTCTGGACCCCCCGGGAAAATGATAGACCTACTAGAGGAAAAATATGGCTCACATCAAGAAATCAACGGTCAGCATAGTACAATCTAATCGCGTTTGTCTCGCCAGCAAAATCTGACTGACCTCAGATTTTTGAACCGCCACAATCGGGCTAAACCAAAAGTCGCGGTAAATCTGAGACACTGGATCACATTTTCCCTTGGAAAAGTTGTAGCTAAATTGTGTACTATGATTCAGCTTGTATGTCAGGGCTCAAACTACTATATAATATTGGATAATCTTTCATTACTATGAGCTTATATAGCCGTGCGGCCCACTTTAATTCACTAATGCTTGTTTAACTCCAAATATGTTCAGTTTGCGAAATACTACTGATGGCAGTGCAGAAACTCAGCCTCCATGATGAGCTCCCAAAAGGTCGAAACCGGTTGCAGACCGTCCAAAAGGTTTCATCAACACTATAAATAGCGCTGTACCACGGAAGTTGGTTTGACATCTTGAATACCGTTCCAACTGAAACGCGAGACGGTCTTTGTGCAACGCATCTAGTATTTAGCTTCGTGGATGTTCCCCGCCCACCTTTATTCTTTTCTTCACAATAAGGCTTTCAAATAAATCATGGTTGTACGGCAGTAAAGCATCGGTGTTCAACACTGATGTCATGCTGTCGATGATGATGATGATGGTGATGATGATGATGTGCAGCCTAGTTCACCATGGGTTTTTTTGAACTCATGCGATTTTCGTCTATGGACAATAAAGTAAGCATGAAAATCAATCAAGTAAGTAATTTGCGACGATTTTTGGCATTTCCAAGCCTCGCTTGTTTTTCGTGCTTACTGTATCATCTATAATTGAGAAATGCACATTGATTTGTTGCTTGTTTACGTATTGAGATGGTGATATCGAGCTTCGCCCTTGCTTATTCTTGACCCATTAGCTAGTTCTATAATGCGGAGTCTCTGTTCCGAAATAGAGTCATATTTTGACCTCGGTGTTCATATTGGGATCAAATTTTATATGATCATTCTAGTGGCATACAACAAAGTAACAGTGATTCGGCAGCTTTCAGTCAAATCCCAGCTCACGCTGAATCTCTCCCTCCCAACGATAAATAGCACGCAACTCAAGTAACGCCAATTATCAGCGGGCAAACGATGGATGCAGAAAAAGTCAAATGCATTTCTCCATCCACTACAGCTGATTTTCCCATCAACTTCAAGCAAACCATCAAAGCCACAGCCTCTAAATGGAATGTGCTTCTTAGAATGCGTCGGTTTAACCGGTCATGAAGGTGCACATTTCTCAAAGGGAGCAGTGTACTTCGAACAGAGGAGACAACGGCCTTCACATTTGGTCAGTAATCGCTGCCATAATTTCCATTTCACGCTAAGGCTATGATCATGAGCTAGTCAGTGAAAGAGACAATTTCCGACCGACACTTGTTTATCGCAACCTCATTTTCTTCAGTAGTTGAACAGATACTCTGTGGTGTTTCACCTTTTTTGCCTGCGAGTGTCAAAGCACTTATTTCACGATGAGTGATTGAACGTCATTCCACCTCTACTAACTAGTCATACAGTTACGCTTCTACTCCCCCATAAAGGTAGTATTAGTACAGATGTAACACACTACTCATAAGATTGCTGAAAACTCTTCGACAGCCCACTACCTGTTTGGCCCTTCTTGAGGCTCATCAGGTAGGCACCGTCCCCGAGTTCCCCTCAACCCCATGTTGCACTCAAACCCAAATTACATGAAATTAGCGAAATACAATCATTTTCATGCCAATTTGGTTTTCACGGGAGACCCAACTGAATCTCCCCTTTACGATGTTCTTCAGCTGAATATGCTGCAATTCACGGCAGCAAAAAAGTCGTTGATGATTTCCGGGGATTCAGCAAACAAACATGGCAAACGTGTGTATTCTAGCTGGTTCTACTGGAGCTGTAAAATATTGGCCTTCAAAGTATACTAACGAAAGGCTTCCACGATCTCGTCGACAGAACGGAATTCCCATCCATTCTTTTACCCTCCTCCTTCTCGGTCTAACCGATTCTGATGAGATTTTATTTTTTTATTTTAATTGAAAGTGGAAGGCCGAAGAGAAAACTACCCCTGTTTATGCCAAATACACTGCATTTGAAGGCTCACCACAAGTTTTACGGAAGAGGACAATCATAAACGAGAGATTTAGCTGGATTCAGCTGGGTCTCTCGTCAAAACCAAGTTACTGCACAAGTGAGAGTATATGACAAATTGCGTCCAATTTTGGTTCAAGCGGACTATAAGGTTGACGGAAACTTGGGTAATGTGCCTACCTGATGAGACCAAGTGGAACAACGAAACCGGTCGTGGGCTGACGAAGAGTTTTCAGCAAACCTATGGGTAGTTTCCTTCATGAAAACATACTTATATGTGTCGAATATCATGCCAAGTAAACTATGAGGTGGTCTTTTTGGAGCACACTCAGTTGAAGAATGTCATAAACCAGAGATTCAGCTGGATTCGGTTGAGTGTCTTGTATGAACTTAACTGGTGTGCAAATGAGACTACTTGGTGAATTCCAGTGAATAAATGTACTCTTTGGCATCTCGAGTAAAGAAAACTGTGAAGGAATAGAGTTTGGATTCTATTTTCAGCAGTGAAACTCTTGTCGATTCTCAGAATTTTTATCGGACAATAGGAATATTGTCGCAGCGCCCCACACAGTTCGTTACCAAAGTGCACAAAGATAACTCGAAGACACTGCTTCACTACTGAGAAATCGCTTTTCACATTTCCCAGAATATCTTTCCTGGAGTCTGCTGTGAGAGTGGAATCACACAAGGAAAGGCAAATCAAAATACCTTGCGGCTTTTATTGCGATAAAGTGCTTACGATATAGAAACCTTTAAAGTCAAAACAGCGTAGTGGAATAGGATGTTAAAATCCGAGGTTCTGGTTGGCTAGGGAAACCTTTATCAAACTTTTCTACAGTTTCTATAGTCTCCATATTGTACACCACATGACGCTCAGTCTTTTAAACAACATCCGAGCCGAGCAGTCTGATTAGGTTATAGTCCACACACTCAGTCACCGTACACATTAAGTCAACCGCTTTTCAGAATTTTGCAGTTTTGATGACGCAGTTTTCTTCTACTTGTGG
This sequence comes from Opisthorchis felineus, assembly GCA_004794785.1. Lineage (NCBI taxonomy): Eukaryota > Metazoa > Platyhelminthes > Trematoda > Opisthorchiida > Opisthorchiidae > Opisthorchis > Opisthorchis felineus. Next base: position 420,219 of record SJOL01007090.1, read on the forward strand.
CTGACATTAGAGGTAAGGTCTGGAGAAGAACCTGTCACCCATATGAAACAGTTCAAACAATTCGTTTACAACGATCATTCGAAATCTGCAGCCACAGTTGCATTTTTGAGCATATTTTAGACCTTCGAATTCGGGCCCTGTAGTGTAGTAAAAATCCACTGCCTGCGTTTTTTGCTTGTCACAGACTCAGTAGCTGCTTGAGGCTGTGTAGCATTGGCTTCGATGGATGGATGTTCTCCACTGAAGCACTGCGATGAGGCTGAGTTGTACAGCACATGATTAGCTTATCGCATTGACGTCATCATCTCAAAAGTTCTACTACAATTCACCGCTGACTACTGAACAGTCCAGAATATTTTGGTGTGCTGGTTACCCTCCATGCTCGGGTTTCTCTGTTGTATACAGGCCACGAAAGTGCGTTTAGGGAGCACTACACCGAAAGCAGTGATTCACGCTGAGTTTTGTGGACAGCAATGGGGAAGAGCCGGTTAGTCGAAGCCTAACAATCAAGGTAAAATTTCGCCCATACCTACAAAGAAATCAGTCAAAATGGCAAGCTTCGTACACTACACTGCCCCTCTGTTGGATTAACATTGTCCCTGGTGTTCCACAGCTCGTTTAAACTGATCGGTGCTAGGGGTGTTTTGATGTGGGAGGCTGGTAGGTGTGTGCGGGCCCTATATAAAGCGCGTTAGCTGCATAGCTCGTATGGAGCTATGGAGCTATGGAGAGAAGCTGCATATAGGCGGCAACCTTCCTGGATTGGTAGTCAGATACTTGGTCTGCGCACCGTGCAAGCATTGTGAGAAAATGCTGCTCCAGAAATATGGGTTCATGTCAAGTCCTGTGGACAGAGAGAGGGTAAACCTCATAAGTGCACGCCCGGTAAACAGGGTCGCACATACTCCTAATACGCAGGAATTGACCGAAATAGTATGCGCTGCTCACCAGTGTGCGCAGTCCTGCCGTTCTTCCGCCCTGGCTAACCCATCACTTAACATAGCTCACATTTGTGATGAAACCCGATCCGCAATGCCGAGCTCACAAGTCTTTGGTATAAAGAATCAGGCTGCACTACTAACAAAATACCTACGCAAGCCATAACATAGGGTTTGTTGGAGTGAAAAGGGTTGCAACGTAGGACAGAGATAGCTGTGTAGGATCGACAAATTAATGAACTCTGCGGAACCAAGAAGGCACTAAGCACAAAGTTCATTGCGGCCAAAAGCCTGCCTTTTTGGTAAGTGGAAAAATTCATTGGGAAAGAAGTCACAGGGTATAAGTCACAAACAAAATATAAAAAAATTCCTGCAATTCCAGTTCAACAACAAGATCGTTTGCGGAGGAAGCATATTGCAAGTGACGAGGCCATCAGTTTTCTCCCAAAGTATGCACCATTCCTAGTGATCACTAGCTTCACAATCGTGCAATTTAACTGCTAGGTTTTTAGCGGAATTTGTTTATCGCTGCAGTATATTTCACACAACCCCATCTATCCAGACAGAGTTTCAGTCCACGTTACTGGAGGCGCTATATAGCTGCTTCATGCTCAATAAGGTTTGTTCGGAAAGTTATCATCAGTTTGATAGTTAAAAAAATCGCCAGTGCGCGCAACACAGAGCTCACATGACATCACCCTGCATGCTCAGGCATTGCGAAACGTTCATAGCACCACTTCATTGATCGACTTGGCAAAAGCAATCAATCCATATTTGATATGCGCGATGTGTAATTTATGACTACAGAGCTGTTGGAATAATCACCAGATGCCTTGCAACGAAATTCGCTGGATCGGTCTCGTGTTAATAATCCTGGCTACTGATAGAAGGAGACAGTCTGTGCGGGACGGTATCATCCCGGGCATCCTTATCAACTGCAGTAACTGTAGTAAGTAACGGATAGACGAAAATATAGATCGATATTAGAAGTTAAAGATGCAAAGGCTGACTGAAGGACACTCAATGCACAACCGAGTGTAGACCAGGCGTGGACCTGGAGTTCGACTTAGGTCTTTTTATGAACAAAGTTTTGGTCAAAATCGTTACCAATGTGATGTACGTGATCAGGATGTCTTCCGACCCGAAAGTATATGTCTAGAGCAAGTAACTATGCTTTCGCTGAAGACGTTCGGTTATAACTCCATGTTTTTATCTATTATTACAGGTACACTGTTTCAAATATCTTAAAGAAGATAACCCATGGGACTTACTTTCGGACAGGAAAAGGTCCCTCTTCTGCTTATCTATCGATTTTCGTATTTCTTTTCGATGTGTGTTCATGTCTGGCCTAATGTGGTGAGCTCCAAACTCCATTCATACGGCGGTTTGCTACTGGTTATGGAATTGATTCTTGTTGGAGCAGAGGTTCTCATTTTAAGGCTACTAGATAACAACAACACCTACCGTTCATGTTACCGGAACAAATGCTCAAACAATCAAATTCAACCTGAGAAGAGGTGGCTCGCATCGGGCCCGAAACCCAGATGTGCCAACCCTGTTATTCTGATGCAAACTGGCCTCGTTGGGCAACAGGGTGGAAAATGCATCTTTGGGGTCTGAGAAGTAGCGCAGAAAATCTGTCGACTCTCCAGGTCGCCCCACTGCAACTGATGCAGTTTAACAAACTTCAAACTCAGTGTTACTGCATGACCTTGAGGCGTATGCTTTTTTGATGCCACGCTGCTTGGGAGCTTCCCGCGTATTTCTTTCGAATTTCTAAACTGCCTTATGGAAAACTTCATTCGAGAACTTGTCCCTGAGGACGCTTTCCCTGTATTGCCTCCCCTATCAAAGTGTCGAAATTTCGCTAAAAGTTTCGAAACCTGCCTTTACGTCACTGGTCCCACTTAATGGGCAGTTTTGTTTGATCAGCACAGCCTAATTGCTACCGTAGCCGCGTTACATACATAGCATCACTGTTTGTACCCAGTCGCCCAGAACCGACCCAGTGCCGCTTTCCACTGAACGCATTGTAGGTGTCCGTAATCGGGCTGACTGTGTGTGTTCAGGGTTTTCAATGAAGCCCAAAGTTTGGCTGCTCAGACCGCTGCTTTCGTATGGAAGAGATGATGGCTGCTGCAGTTGTCACCTCACACCTATCTCTTTTCACGCAAAACATTCCTCGATAGAGGCCTTAGACCACAGATGGCCAATCAGAAATGTTTTCAAATTACACAAATTCGAAAATATACTCTTTGCTCATTGCATATGTTTTTCACCCGATCCGGGATTCACTGGCCCGTTGATCGACAAATTTTCAGTAGGTGTGCACAACTCAATGTGGTTTTCGACTTTCCGAACATACTACGTACATAAGGTGTACAACACAATTCCAACGTAAATCAGCATATTCGGCTACCAAGCATGTATGAGTAGGGGAAGAATAAATCCACAAGATGAATGAGAAATCGTCACTGGAGGAGCCGGTCAACACGTGCTGCCAATTGATGTGGATTCCGTGAGTGAAAGATGGGTGACGCTATATCCTGTCTAAGCGAGAGTTAATCGGCTGCTCGTGGTCGAACGGATAAGTGTTCAAACTGCTAGCTGGGAGGTCGCAGGTGCTGGTGATTCCTAGTAAGGACGAAATGACTGTACAGCACTCCTTAGCTTTTCAACATAGATTGACCTCACTTGTAAGACGAAATTTCTACTGAAAATTCACGAATCTCCACCCACTACAAATCATATTTGCTTGGATTAGCCATAAAGGAAGAACATGGGTCGATGGGTCCACCTACAAGATAGAAATGTTGTTGATTGGATCTACAAAGGCGAGTCAATTCATCACAGGTCCAACTCTGAAAGTTTTCTCCTTTCTTTCGTGGTAAGCCTTTTCCACTAGTTTTATCTTATTCATCGCCTCTTCACATGCGATCCCAGGATTTCAACCATTCACAGGTTTGCCGTTTACTTTTCCGTATTCGGGCAGAATTCCGACTTTTAATTTCTTGGCTGGGAACTTGAATATAGGGGTGAGCAGCATGACCGAGTATGTTGTGATGGATATTAGCCAGGAGGCTGTCACAGATGTAATACGAGATGATAGCAGAGCTTCGTTCTGGTCACCGCCCGGGATAGTCAAAAGTTTCTATTCCTGAACCTTCACGCCAGTAGTGACTTCAGTAGTAACGAGCACTGATGTTCCAACCACAGGTTGCACGTGATGTTACAATCGCAGTGAATTTCAGGAACCAGGCGAAAAGCATATCCATTCCGTTTCTGAGATGAGGTTTCCTGTCGCATGTTCTTCGGGGCACCGAAAAGCGCTGAACAGTGGATTCTCAATCAACTAGAAAATACTTTGAACCGATCAAGAAACGATTGTTTTCCAAACGTTTAGTAAATTCGTCGACTGATCATCAAACCTGTCTGGAACTGAACGGTAGACTTTTTAGCGATCATAGGTGGAACGAAAGAAGGGAGAGATCGGTGTCTTCCGTCACTGTCATACTTGTTATCAGGTCGTAGCCGTTCAGTTAACCCTTTATAGATATAATGCGCCAAGGCGGTCGCTCATGGAAAATATAAGCGGAGCCCCCTGTACGCCGAATATCAGTAAATATTTGTTTCTCTGTGTATCGTTTTGTATATGTGACCCGTTCTGTTCCGTGCCTGAAATCCGCAACTGTCATTTGTATGCCGTTAACCAACGAATACTACAGACCATTCGTAATGCACTACTCATTAGGTTGCTGAAAATTCTCTGACAGCCCACGACCGGTTTCGCCCTTCTTGGGGCTCACCAGGTGGGCGCAGTCCCCGAGTTTCCGTCAACCATTTGTTTTACTTGAACCCAAAGTGCACGAAATTAGTGAACTACATTCAGTTGCCTGGAAACATCACAAACAAGAGATTCAGCTGGGTTCCAGGTGAGTCTCTCGCAAAACCAAATTTGTTTGCAAATGAGTGTACTTCGCTAACTACAGACCATATTTTTTACGATATTCTGAACTGAAGTCCTTCCAGGTTAGGAAGTAATCTCTCTCCCGAACTCAACTGTTTTTATCCATAAATCCGTGAAGCTTATCATCTGCATCCCATCGACAGGCGCAACAGTTTGGACGACGGCTACCTCGACAGACATTTGACAGGGCCGAGAACGTAAGTCATTTGTACGTGCACAATTACGTGCCCTATCTAACCGAACAATGACGTGGAATCGAGTAGTTGTTACTGCAAATCCACGGCGTTTGCCGCATAGAACGCACGTAACAGGCGGAACCAAGAGCAAAAAGTTTGGGACGACACAACAAAACGACACCGTCGTCAACTTTGGCCGAGACCGATTTGGAAAGAAAGTAGTCCAGATATCACTGCATGCATCCACAAGAAATTCCAGTACGTTTCTCCCCTGTTTGTTTCACCAACACTGACAGAATCTTGCGTGCATATAACCCGTTGTTCAGTCTTGGCAATGGTTTGTGAACTACTTATCCCACTATGTATAACTGCTCTCATATTTGAGAAGATGAATAGGACTAGCCGTCCTAAACTGCACAAGCGGAACCTTCTTAATCCCTGGACGATTTCCAAAACCCGTCAGTATTCTCCCAATTTTGGGTCGATTTTGACTTGAAGCCGATGAAAATATCAACCTGTACTCTGAAGCCGTGTAATTAACACCGAGTCCACATTTAACCTCGTGAAAACGACTAGGATAGCAGTTTAACTGTTTGAAGTGAAACCGCCGAAAATGCACAAGAGATTCAATAAAATAGCTCAAATAATTAGGCTTTGAACTGTTTAGAAACCATAAGTGAGTCATGGTAACTCAGATCATGCAGAATTGGCATGCAGTCCCTGAAACTTGCGATTTTCTTGTAACTCCCTATAGACAACTCAGCTCATGGATTTCAAAGGACAAGTGATGGACAGCAAAACAGTGGGCTCTCTACGGAAGTGCGGACTGGTCAATCCAAATATAGGAAATCCCATAGAACTCTGGCGTCGAATGATTGTTGTCGGTTCTTCTGAGGAATGAACACTCCCTCTGGGTTTCTTTCTGGGGACAACCATAATTCTGGTCCGCATCAATCTAACACACCATCACGTGACCTTCTGTGAGCCGCATTAAGCTGTCAGGATCATGGTGACACGGTCAGTACGTCGCTATCAAGTCTATAGGTGTTCCGATGACTTGAAGTTTTGTCATCAGACCGGTCGGGCGTGCCCGCGCTCAGGCATGATCCCCATCGGGCGGAGCCATCCGTCCGGATAACCAACATTTCCGACTGATACAGGTCGCGATAAATCTCCCGTCGGCTGGTAGTAGAAAAGAAAGGAACAAGTATAACAGTCCTATTGGTTGAGATCTGAACGCATAGCTGTCTATTCTCTGAATAGTGTTTCCCTCCCCCAGATAAGACTAGGTGCCTGACTAGGCACCTGTGTGCACAGAAGCTGTTTCGTAAGGAACAGCGTTTGTGTAGATTAGGGTCCCAGTTATCTCAAACACTTTTATCAGTGGTCCCTACAACCCGCAGAAGGTACACCTTTATTTACCGGGTACGTTGAAAGTGCACGGAATACAGTTCTACCGTGTGATGGAATCCTTTCGAATGGCTCTGGATTGCGTGACAAGCCGGAATTGAATTGGCTGGCCACCCAGATTATCAAGGAAAGTGATCCAAGTCCTTGAACATCGGACCAAATGTATCACGAGCCGAACTTTTCACTCCATATTCAGTTTAAGAACAGTATAAACGCGGGATGCACCCGAACTTCATGCTAACCTCACCACATGTATTCAGTTTGGCGTTCAAACACGAAATAAGATCGATGTAAATTCAGGACTTCTCCTACTGGTGAGTCCAAACAGGGTGAAACCAGTGGTGGGTGATCTGCAATTCTTCACTCACCTCACGATTAACGTATGCTATCAAATGTCATTGTATTTCGGTTTTAAGCCAATGCTGAAAACCGATATATATATATATATATATATATATATATATATATATATACCATGGATTTTGTGCAGCTGGCTTTAATTGTAGTTCACATTGAAAAAGTAGCTTTGAAGCTATGGTGTAGTGATGGCAAGTGCGAACAAGCTGTCCTATATACTGATCCACGAGCGCGTAACTACAGGCAATGGAATTTGTTTGGTTAATTCCTGAATGTCCAATGTGCAATTATTCATAACTTCACTTTGGGATTAGCACACTCGTCATTAATTGTGAGTGCAAATCACCAGTTCTTGAAACACTCAGTAAATCTATCGTTGAAATGCATAGACCACCCGTCACGAAGACACTTCACAATGTGCTGCAGAGTTTGACCTTTGGCTGTTCCAGCTCGAGTCGCGTCTGCTGTCACAGAAAGCTGATGCAAAGGTGTGTGAATTACATGTAGAAGGTCTGAGTTTGTGGTGAAAGGGGACTCATCGAAGTCTTCAGTTGGTATGAATTTGGCTATCAAACTTATAACAATTACTATAATAATGATAGTAACAATAAATCTCTTTTAAAAAGTAGTTCAAGAACGCACGTCAGTGGTTGTTTTACAGTGTCCGAATCGGCCCACGCAGCTGTCTAACATTTTACTAGGCGATTCTTCTCCGCATACATCCCGCCTCAAGCAATTGGTTCACTTGCAGATTCATTTTCCGGATGGTATCTGGTCACGTCACGCAAACCCAACACGACCACCTTCGCCATGCTGGGACTGTGGTTGTGTAAGTTGTTGTGTAAGTACGCCCGTTTACAACCATGTGTGTCGGGCTGGTGGCCTAAGCCGTCCTTCCAGTCCAGTTTCGCATCAGTCGAAGAAGCAAATTCCATCTCTCAGCCACCGACGCTTCACTTTCGCCCAAATCACACAACCGCTGGAAGTACATAACGGCTAGATTCAAGTACTATGACGTCATATGGCATCTTATGGCATCATTGAATAGAACTGTCTTGTCAAATTCAACTTGGGTAATGGTTAATATAATCTAGCTCTTCGTGTTGCTCGGAATGCTAGTGGACACCAACTACCGCTTATTTGAGGGAATCACATGTGAGTTCTCATTTTCCCCTACATCTCCACAGATGCCGTGTCCTTAAATTACGAACACTGTTGGAGGAAAATGGTGTGTAATAAATGCAATGGTACAGGGAGTTGGGTAGGAACTCACTCACTGAACGGAAAGTAGCTTCGGATGGATGACAACATTACAATGATTGGCTGACTGACGTTACACATTGTCCAGCGGGCAGTCGTGAGTGACATTCCACACATGCGATATCAAAAGAAGACGGACACACGTCAGTTGTACGCCTGTGACCAAGTCGCCGTTGCTCTATTATACAGCACCAGGTTACTCGTTACATAGTAAATCTGCACCTTAATTTGCTGGGTACTGCTGGAGTGAAAAACTGGATTTGTGAGGTGTGCCCTTAAACCCTGACCATAATGCGATATGTCGTAACGGTTTTCCACCGTTCACTACTGACTTTGATGAAGGTAACATATCGACGCAGAATGTTAGCCCCCTGTGTTCATCCGCAACGTAAACCACTTCCACCATTCTTCAGGCACTGGGTCCAATATCCGCAGATGTTTCAGGAAGCCTTGATGCGCAACCTACTTGTATCTTATAGGCGTAATACACTACTCATAAGGTTGCTGAAAACTCTTCCACAGCGCACAACCGGTTGCGCCCTTCTTAGGGCTCATCAGGTAGGCGCAATCCCCGAGTTTCCGTCAACCATATGTTCTACTTGAACCCAAATTGCACGAAATTAGCGAAATACCCTCAGTTGAAGACCAATTTGTATCTTATACCAAATAACAGTATTTGTCCCTCCAAAAGACCAATAGCCCACCCACTGATCTCGAATTCGGGAGCAAGATCCGATAGTTTAGAACATATAAACATCATCCATCCAGCGAATTCGTCTGTTTGAGGCACCCCAAAACACCACCACTTTTGTATCAATAAAACTGCTTTCTTTTCGGTGTTAACTGTGCACCGATTGTAGCCCAGTGGGTCGTGGGCAATATGCCTTTGGTTTTGCCCCTTGTTGTGACATAGATAACCTAATTGTAGTGAACGCCTTGCTAGAAGATCACTTAGTGTACTCCATGTAAATCTTCAGTCGAATCGAGAATTTTGGTTGCAGACTTCTTCTGCAAAAATGTCCTCCTCTGATGTACGGTCCCCGTTATTTGGGATCTACCTGTGAAAGCAGAGGGCAAAGTCCGGGAAGATAAAGATTATAACGAAAATGCCAGTTACCTAATCAGTCACAGTTGCAATATTTCTTCGACTTGGTGAATTATTAGAATGATTGTATTCACCATTCACAGAGCACCGATTCACTCGATTAGTTCGCTGTCGAAACACACCAAGCGGAGCTGGTCACAAGTGAGCCAAGTAGTTCTTCTTTATATTAATTAGACTTACTGTTGACCGAGCACAATCCCCGACAATCATTGCAACCGCTGCCTCAAAATATGAAGTCGATGCGGTACTGTACCATACTATACCATACTATACTATACTATGCTATACTATACTATACTATACTATACTATACTATACTATACTATACTATACTATACTTACTATACCATATTACATAAATCTCCAAGAGGCTCGTGCTCCCAGTCACCTCAGACTCTAGGCCACTAAGCTTGTGGGATACGATTTAAGTATAAACTATTAACCCACCTCATTTCTGGCCATGCTGGCGACTTTTCACATCTAATATCTCAACGATATCCATCTTTGTAGGACTGTTTGTGCAGTTTGAACTTCCGGAACTTCTGGCGACAGAAAATTTGGATTGATTTACAACTCAAATGTTTGCTCATTTTTCAGCTTCTCAAGGGATTCGAGTTTTCTGTGGCTGACTTCACCATTCGCAATCTAACGGTCAAGGTGAATGTCTCGTTGCTACCTCCAAACACTTGCTTATGGGGTAGCTGATACCCCAGGAAAAAGTGCACATCCTTTTGCGGTCATATCAAGCAACATCCCGTAAATGCTACCGATCTGACTGTTTTTAGCAGAGACATTACTGGAAAGACGCAGGCATTTGCTTCTAGGCATAAAGTTGCCCACGAAGTACAATTCTAGGGGAAACCACCACACGAGGATAGAAGTTAGTCGACGCCATAAGGTAACATTGCTTTACTTCACTTCCAGCACCAATGTTTATATAAAGAATTTTCGAGCAAGTCGGAAGGAATGGATGTCCGCAATAGCTGTAAGAAGCTTTTTTGCATAAGGTTAGAGTTTAGAAATTCAGCTTGACCTACCATGCCAATCGCATGCGTATCCGATACATAGAGCTCCTTAACAGCACGATCTCACACTGCTAAACCCACCTATGAGCAGACCTTCTCTACCAACCCCAGCGTCACTCCAGACGCAACGTTGTTTGCGCTCCAGGTCATCTATCGAATGACTTACAAGCAACTCTTGATTTAAATCATACGATGTGCAGCTAATTTTTTTACCTATTTCGAGGAGAAAAGATGTGCGGTGCGTGTCAGGCCAATCTGTCCACGCTGTTTTCTAACACTTTATTGGTGGGCATATTCAGTTAAAGAATCCTGTAAACTAGAGATCCGGTTGGGTTTATTTGGGTCTCTCGTCAATCCAAACCTAAGTCGCTAATGAGCATGTTGTTCAGGTGTTCAAGTGGAAAACAGAGTTGATGGAAATGGGGATGACATCTACCTGAATGGATCCAAGGAGGGCGAAAGCGGTCATGGACTATCGAAGTGCTTTCAACTACCTCATAAGTAGTGTTATGTCAATAAGACCTGAGGCTAATTAGAATAAGGGTCAGTAACCACCAATGTTTCAAGGATGGGCCACAATATGCTGCATGGAATCTGCTAAACTTCCTTTGAGAGTGATCAGGGGACCTATTTCAATAGCATTTTCCGGTTTTTATGTCGACATTGAACGCATCCGGTATATGTTAGAATTGAATGTAGGCCATCAGCAGGTGCGTCGGGCTGAGTAGTACATGAAATATCGTTTTGAGTTCAGATTCTAGACGTCTTTAATAACATGACGCACAAGACTGAGATTGAGACTAGTACTGCGCACTAATTCGAAAGGATTCACCGGCAGAGGTTGGGCTCAAAGGCTGTATCAGTACCAGGTTCTTGAGTTTAAAGGGAGTGTTGGGATTCACAGTGGATGGGCAGGACGACGCTGAATACCATTATCACGTGCAGGTGGTGAAATTCTCCAGCTTTGGACCATGGCACTAGAGGATTTGGGGGTTGTAAATAAATTTTACTTCTTCGTGATCTGTTAGCATTGTAAACTTATTTTTAAGAAAGATATTTGTGTGGTCTTTTACTGGCCCAGTAGACCGTCAGGGCCCCTCAATGTGTTCAACCCTCGAAAGTCTCTGAGAAACTCAGAACACCGGACAGCATTTCTGTTCAGGTACAGCAATAATAACCCTTTAGAAGCCATCGGAGATGAGCACGGAGTGCTGCTTGGATGAAAAGAGCCATAGAAAAGAAGCTACTTTTAGGAAATTTAGAATGCCCCGGTCATGACAATCCTGCTACTAAAAGGATTAAGCGGAAAGCGACTTAAACGAACTAAGCACAGCTCTGAGGAGTTGGCTGCTGTGTCCGATAAACAGTTATCCTTTTTTCCCGACGAATGGATTCACTGATTCAAACTACTGCTGTTTACCAGGATAACGAAATCCACTGGAACTGTGTTTCAGCTCTGTCAGACGTAGTAAGGGTAAGGATATCTTAAAATCTCTAACAATGAGTGTGACCACAGTGAAAAGTCAGGTAACTAAGTGAGAGCTACTGTTGAACAAACGGATGGTTAACCACGGAGATGAGTTGATCTCTCAGCTGCGTATCCAGTCAATCTTCAAAGTTGCCGTTAGTAGCTGTTATCTACAGCTGTAGAATAAACTCCCGTATATATTGATTCGGAGCACTTACCAATGAACGAAATTTAGGACGTTTGGCTGTCTGGTAAGTTGTAGGTTTAACATAGTGAATAAGGTCAATTTGAGTTCTGCTTAATCCACGGTTCCTGCTCCTCCCTTTTGACTTTGTCCCTATTCACCCTTCTCGTCCCACATGCGTTGCTGTCCCTCAGTAAGCGAAGGTGTTGACGGTCGCTAAATGGATCCACTGCAATCACAATTCACTGCGCGGTCTATCGGGTTCGTGTTTTTCAGTCTTAAGGTGATAAGCGGCCTGTTCTTGCCCTTGTCCCCTCTGCATACAGAATCTATGGGCAGTAAAAGGAGAATTCGGATATTCAGAACTGGACAAACTGTCAGCAAGCAGTAGGCGGAAACTGCTGCTCTATAGGGCAATCAAGTTTGATGTCACATGTTACTCGACAGACTACCGTCACACCAATGAATTATGGACTACTTTGCAGCTCTTGTGAATCGCACCTCTGATCAAGAGATAGCAAATATTCTGCATTGATATCCTGAAATGAAAGTTCTACAGCAGCGTCCTGCGTCACAAGTAGAGGGGTTCTAATATTCACTTCATCCAGGAACAAAAATCCTGCCACGAATATCAACGAGTTGAACTGCGCGCTTGGAAACGGTCACAGTCTCGGTTAACTGTGACTGGCCTAAAATTTCCACTTACACAGAACGGTGAACGCGGAAGTCCTCTAACAAAGAATAGACCCTAACATTGTGTTTCAAGCTGATTTCATGGGAATTTTCTGTATGGTTGCATTAGTTGTCATGTTCTGTAACTCTGGTTTCTGCTTGAGTAGGCGAACTGCAGTGAATTCATCTACCGCCAATTTTTCGACCAGAAAAAGTACCATATGTTACGCAATCATCTGAATTACGGTGAAACTCGTGAATTCGAAAAGCAAGCTACTACATCATTCTGGATTTGGAACTTTTAACTCGCGTGATTTGCAGGCCACTCTCACATTGTGTGTGTGCTGAGGAAAACTTTCCGTTAGTCTGCTGATTTCCCCGTTTTATAATGTTCTACTCCTGACGTTTCAATAGTTCCGTGCTTGTCTGTCCGGTCCTAACCGTCCGGAGAGAAAAGCAGGTGGGAGCGAGAGTGACCAAACAACATTGGTAAACCTGACACCTGATGGACCAATTGGGTGAGACAAATCACTAGCATGGTTGGCCTGGGCAAGGCGATAGGTGTCACATTGAATGAGCACACTGAGGGACACACGAAACACAAAAACTGGTGGGCATGAGGGCACCCTGTCAGCCACATTTGGAACCAGTACCAATCGTAGACACAACAAGTTCCCAAACGTGCTTTGCATAGGACGGGTTGGCCTCTGGTGCCGGATGGTTTACTCGCACGTTTCACCAGAGGGTATCACTGATGACGCATTATTATTACAATGTGTAGTTGACCTAGCCTGTCTCCAGTGTTGTCGGGTGTTTTACGAATCTAACCATGTACCTCTGCAAGGCTAGTCTTTGATTAACCAGGATTTTCGTCTGCAGACTTTACCAGCACTTCCTCCACAGCCACTGCTGGATCACCAGATCTTGGTCTTCCTGATGACATGCGTCGTAAATATTCACCCATTCAGAGAGAATTTCGATCCGTTTTAGCACTTTCAGTGGTTCCGATCGTCTTCCGGTGATTGAGCCTTAGTTAGCCGCCGTTTCACACTCTAGTTTGGACTGTCCAGTATGTTTGCGTGACGTTAGTTGACAGAGTGCTCTGGTCCACACCAGTCACCAGGCTGGTAGGACCTATTGAACTGAATAGCTGAAAACCATTTTGTAGAGAGGTTGGGAAGCTGAACGGTTATCGTTTCCATTTTTAATTTTGACCAGAGTTAATTTCGGCCACCAAGCTGTAAAGTTAGAAAATAATTTCAACGCCTGCACAAACTGTTTCTGCACGCAAGATGGATAGCCTAACGGCCAAATTGTTGTAACTGTCGCTGGCCTGACCTTAACCGTAGACTGGCTTGGCTGTTAAGTACTCGGTAAAGCTGTCGAAAAGATTGTTTCACCTTCCACTCTGAAATGAAGAACAATTTTTCCGAGCTTCGCAGTGATTTCTTCCAGCCACTCGGGCACCAACACGTTTTTAACCAAAAATATATATGGCTCATTCGCGATTGATTTGCACGTTTCTGCGTTTCTATGTATACCTTTGTTAATTTAGTGAGGGGTTTTGTTTTCAGCCTATTTCAACTTGCTTTGCAATTGCCTTGCAATTTACCTGAGCAATGCCATCATATGATGCAGTCGACTGTCCGCACGCACTATTGCAGCAAGCCGCCAAGCCGCCCAGCCGCCAAGTGTAGGAACTGTAGTAATTTAGGTGAGAGGATTTTCGTTTATACAGCCTAGTGGAATCCAGACGAATTCGGTTAGTGAAATGAGGACTCGGCTTTTTTCTTTTAATGTTCGTCGAATTGACGATGCGAATGATCGTTTTGACACTGTGACCTTAGAGTTTTGGTTACCTCACTGTGATCTGAACTCGGCAAACCGACTATCATACGTTGGTTCGGTTTTCCTAACTTGATCTTGTTCCGACCGCTCTGTGACATGACTTCACACACACACGCACACACACACACGCACACACACCACGAACAGATATCAGTTGGGCTTTCGAGCGTGACACGCCCCTGTGTGCTTTGATCGAAAAACAGCTGCCGGAGCTCACACCTAATCAACCCCAATGGCCGTCAAGGCACTCCGCATCCGGATGCTTTGCTCAGTTTAGTCCGGCATGCCTAGATCAGCTAGGGTGAGGTCACGTCCAATAGATTCGAGCGTACATTTGTGCTTTCCACCTACTGACCCACGCGTAAAGCCTAACAAACATAAGTACTGGCAGAACTACGCAACCTCGTGTTCGGCGTTCGCCTTGCAGTAAAAAGACGTTTACCAACAGGTTTCTCGAAGATCCAGAATTGGTTAAAAATAAGTAAATAAGGGCGGGAAAACGCTGCTTTTCAGCAGGTCCTCGTTTCAAACATAAACGTGCCCACCTAATACAACTGGTCTCAAAGGATAGCACTTTATCAGATACCCTGATTTCGTATGTAATAACTTTATAAGAATGTGGTCATTACAGCTCAATATAAGGAGTGTCGAATTTAACCAGTGATCCAGACTTTTGTGATGAATTTTCACACGAAACTGTCTGGTGTTAACTCACACTGTGTAAATCAGAAAGCTTCAACCTGTGTTGCCAAGTATGAACTAGACTAGCTCCTCTGCTGCATTTACTCGATGGAATTCGAACACATCACCCCGAACATTGCACTTCTAGGGGTATATCCTTCAAGGTCATTTTTGTGTGTGCATCCCTGGGCTGGAACGTACCAAGCTCCAGCCCTAACAGTAGCAAGGCTAGTGCTTTCGGTTTCGGCTGGTTCACTTCAGCTGCCAGGCGAAGATTTGCACGGATGATCAACCATGTCGGGTTTCCGTTCGAAACTGCAGGTGACTGCAATTTGGTTTGCATCGGTCACGTTTGATATATACCGTGGGATATGACCTTTGATGTTAAAGTGCATCCAGAAGGTTTGAAAACAAAGCCCACGGTAGATGGGACACACTACTCCTAAGGTTGCTGAAAACTCTTCGAAAGTAATGAGTAGAATGTTCCATCTTGACAATGTAATACAATATCTCGAACGTTGTCCCAACTGAAGCATGAAGCGTCCTTTGTGCAGCACATTCATTTGAGGAACACCATAGAGGAGAGTTTAAGCTGGGATTCAGTTGATTCTCCCATGGAAACCAAATTAATTTGCAAATCGCATCCAGTTTGGGTTCAGGTAGGACAAGAGGTTGACGGAAACTCGGGTAATGTGCCTAACTTTTTAGCCCCAAGAAGGACAAAACCCGGCGTGGGTTGTCGAAGAGTTTTCATTAGCCTTATAAGTATTTTTTTTCCATGAAAATATGGTATGATATCTTGAATATGGTACAAACTGAAACCTGAAGCGGCCTTCGTCCAGCACATGCAGTTGAAGAATATCAAAGGTGAGAGATTCGGTTAGGATTCTCCGCCCAAAACCAAATAAGTTTGCAGATGGGTGTAGCTCCCGAAAAGCGCACAGTAGTTCGGCTTGGACCGATTGATTGGAGCACATGATGGGCATGTCCCAATATGCTGCGAGTCACCCTAATCCAAAAAAGGCAATCCACTGCTGCATATGCATACCACTGATTCATTTTTGGCCATTACTTTGGGGTTAACTTCTCTCTCGCTTATCACTGGAAGACCAGCATGGAAAACTCACTAGAAAGGCCGGAAACCACCGGTTTGGTGCAAAGTTGCTTTTCCGCAAAATTTCAAATAATATCACAATAATAGTTGATTAACTGCAAATTACTAAACTAGGCAAATCTAGAACTATGCTGCCTAGCGAGGCATTTTATTTTGTTGATGGTGAAACGGAGACCCAAACCGCCAGTGTTTTGTGCTAATCTTTGTTCTCCTATTTATTTCTGTGTAACATGTTCTTCTGTAAATCAAATGACTTGACAAGAAGTTTAGCGGGAGAAATCCGCTCAGATACCAGGTAGTCGTTCTGAAAACCTGTTGCTTATTTTCAGTATATGGAGTGATTTTCCTTTCAGCTATGTCCTTACATGTTCCTAATAGCACAACTTTCACGAACAATTCCATCAATCATTCGTCGACGTAAAACGGAAATCCTGGCTTGTATGTTCTGTAAAACGATGGGAAACGTCACCTATGTGGGTAAGGAAAATCTATGGTTGCCACGTCGCTCAATTAGTTTTCTTATCGATGGGTTATTTTGCCGATCGTAGACAGGTCCTGCTGTCGTCCGGGTGAGTACCACCGCCCAAGCCTATAGCATTCTGATGTGTTTCGCCATTGAAAGTCCCTGGCGTGGGTTACTGGATGATGCGTTTGCACTCACTACTGTCTCATATTTGAAATGCAATGTACTGTAACTTTTCCACTGCATTTTTCTTCTGTTCTATCGTGTTCTGTCGTATCGTGTCCTCTTACGCTTGTTGGGTTAGATTGTTTACTATGCTGTTGGCGATTTGTTGGAATACTGGTAGCTCGGGTGCATTTATTAGCAACCAATCAAGTCAACTATCAAGCTTCGCTAACGGACCACTTGATCAACTATCATTTACTATTTTGTTAACCCTGTTTACCACTCTATGAGTTCGATTTTATTGATGTATATTTATATATACCATGTATACCTATTCAAAGAAAACCCGCCTTAACATTCTTGACTATCCAGGGTTTACATGGGGTACAAGCCGTTCAAGCGGATCCAACTGTGCCTCCAACCAAGCTGCATGTGGCATTACCCACTGCGCGTGAGGGTCTGTCGGTACCGTTCAGTGCGACAGGCCAATCCGGAAATGGATGCCAGTCCATCAAGAGTCGTTTCTTGATGGCCTTACGCCAGAAAAATTCTTAACCACATCGACCGCTTCGCCACTGGTGCACAGAATAGCGTCTGTTTTAAAATAAACAGGCTTAGTGAAAGCCATATTGAGGGCCGTAGTGAAGGTGCATATGGAAACCGTTTTTAAATTTGTACAGTTTGTAATTGGGAATAACCATTGAAAAACCTTCAGACATACAGAGACGAGAAATTTCTTTGGCTTTTCGTTCTTTCTTCAAGTCGAGGCGGATTCTGAAGACATTGGTCTGCAACGTCTTGTTATTATCTATGGACATGCACTATACTCATGTATCACACACCGAAACACAAAGATGTGTTTTGTATTCTGTTGGCTTTGTTTTTTGCAACTTCAGACGCAGTCCAAAAACTTTTGCCACAGATCACTGAGACTGAGCCAAACGTCCGAGTGTCTTGGCGAAATGTGAACATGAGCATGCGGGACCTTGGGCCGCTGCATTCTGACTAAGACAACAGAAATACGTCATTCTCGCAGACTTGGCCTGTCTTTTCACCTGTCTACGTTGTGTACATGCATATGTTTGCACCAAATATGCAAGGAAGTCTACTCACAGAGCAGTCCACACAGTCGAAGATCACAACTACCAAACGGTAGTTGGTTGAGCGAGTTCACAACAGACCGGTATTGCCACTTTTGCAAGGTTACATCGCTGAAAAGGCCAGTCGTTTAGTCCATAGGTTCTGACCTCAGTTAGTAAACATTAGGACGGAAAAATTCACAGTGCCTCATTCAGCTGGCACAAAACAAGACTAGCCCATCTCCTAACTTAAACTTGTTGATGTTAGCGTCACGAAAACTACGCGATTTGTCTGCCTCATGCTGTTATGCGATAAGACGTCTCTGAAATCTTCGTGTAGGAGGCTGCACAACGCAAAACAGTAAGTCGTTGTCCGACAGCATTACTTCCGGCTGATATGTGGTAGTTTAAAAAGGACCGACTTTCTCAGTATAGACTTGGCTTTATTAGCATTTCGCTGGCGCATTATTGACTGAGTACTACACTTTTCCTATCTGAGGACGCAATGTTGAGCGACAGTTGAAAACAGGGTGACTTCAGTTGTATTTTGCGCAATATATAAACAACCAAATTCACCTTGCTGATCTACGGACGAACACATGCAATTTGCTAAGGAATGGACTAGGAACAGTTGACGTCAAGTCGGAAAACCACAGTCATTTGGTTTGTGACATCAGTAATGGATGAGACGGAACAAACTGTCGTTTCATCGATCAGGTGTGTTGGCCAGCTAAGTTGTTGAGGCTTTCCAACATTTCTCCAACCTGTGACAGTTGGGGGTGAAGTTGTATTCGTCTACACTCCGTGATTGGGTGAGCCCACGTCACAAGACCGTGCGGTAGCAACCACCGGTTAGGAAGAGGCGAGTTAATTGCTCAATTGTAGGTCTCAGGCGCTTGAAGTCGTTTCAGAAACTCTTAACTATGACGTAATTCGCAGTAGAGAGTAAAATTCACGCACACATGCACCAGGCCAGTCTCACCGGCACTAACTTCATGCAGCTGAACATAGCTGAATGTTTTTTTACCGCACTCTCGTTGGGGTCGGCAGACAAAGTGACAAACAAACCATTCGTCTTTACGACTAAAAGCGAAGCTCCACTCCACTTGGACGTGGTGTTTGAATAGAGACAACAATATCCCCACCCCTCAATTCTGGCTTCGTTTCATGTGATTCCGATCGATTGCGCGCTTGACGTGACGACCCCGCTTTACCATCAATTTAGACAGGTAGAAGGAGAAAGGTCGGTAAAATCGCTAAACAAAGCTTCTATGAACGAGTTCAGATGATGACGATCGATGAGGTTGTAACAGATGGACGAATTCATCAAGTCACTCATGGTTTACTTATCTTATTTTTTCGAAAGGACTTCTCTTTGCAACTCCTCTGCCTTGGTGCTGGTATTCTTACTGTTGAAAGCAGCCGGCACTATACGTTCTCCAGCGTTTTTTGAACGTTTCTATTTTTGCCCCTATGGATTTTTATAGGGTGATTTTTGGTGGCAAAATGAGGTGGAATGAGACCAATATTGCTTCCAGCTTTGATTCAAGCCCTTCAAATAGTTGGAGCTCTATTCAACATCGTTTCCAACATAAGAAGGGCCGGAGGAGCAAAATGACCGTCTTAGTGGTGTGTGATGGCCGCGACTCATGAGAAACACTGATGCGATTATGCGTGAACACAGCAATGCGTGGTCTGACCAAGTGAAACACACGGTATCGTCTGGTTACTTGTAAGTTCTCTGTACTGTAATGAAGTGGATGGTTAGCTAAAGTGCACTTATGCTACTCATGATACGGAAGACAAAGCCTTAACGTGCCAGTCAACCACAGTAAAACGGAGGGCGGAACGCTAAGTAATTGTTGTTCAGTCTTATTATTTTCAACATTTGGAATACGTCGAACCTACAGGTCCCACAGCCGCTCACAGCAAACCAAAAAAATTGGTTGCTTGGTCGCACGTTCAACAGCTGTGGATTTGTCCGCGGTCGTTATGGCTGGAATACGAAGTAGACGAATCTGGCCTATTGCACAAACGGTGTTTTTGCGCTTTTCGTCAATGCGTTCACTTTGTGCACAATTTAACATCATTCCAAATACTGCTTCGCTGCAGGAACCTGAAGCTTTCGTAGGATTACACCGGGCCCGCCATATTCATCGGCGTAGGCGGATTAGGGGTACGCGGATGCGAAGTAGCTCTCGTCAAATTAAACGGCAAATCCGTTTGGATACCGAAAAAACAAACAAAGAGAAACTGATCCTTTTTTGGGTGGAAGTTTGGGCAAGACATTTACATCACACAATCGAGGAGTGTACAAACCCATTTTTCGCCTGTTGTCAACGGGCGTTTAGAGCCAGTGAAAAGGACACATTCTGCCATGTGCATACCGAATGACAGGGCAAGCGTGGAGTGGTTTTTGCACTGTTAGATAACACAGAGCTAAGTGTAGAGCGAATCATTATATTTTAGTGCACGTGAACTCGAGAGAAGGAATTGGCAAACACTACTTATGGGTATAGCTTTACGAGGTACAAAAGTACGCACATATAAAGCACACAATATTAAAACTGATAATTACGAAATACACTCATTCACAAGTTGCACTGGTGTTAACGATAGACTAGGTTGACTCTCTCCTTTACGCTGCTCTTCAAATTAATGTGATGCACAAAGTCCACCTCATTTTTCACTTGGTACGATATTCGAGACAGCGAAGTGTATTTTCTTGACACAACACACTACTGAGAATGGCACACTACTGAGAGCTCTTTGGCAGCCCATCACGGGTCTCACCCTTCTTGGGACTCCCGAGTTTTCATCAACCTTAAGTTCTTCCTGAAAACCAAATTTTGCGCGATTGACGTAATACACTCAGTTGCAAAATAAGTTTGTTTTGAGTCAAGTCTCTCATCACTGATATTCTTTAGCCGAATGTTTCGTGTTTCAATGAGCACGATATTTGAGATATCGCAGCATATTTTCGAGACAGAATAAACTGATCATAAGATTTTCTGGAGACTCCTCGAAAGACTGGCGAAATCACTAGTGGGGTGTCGAAAAGTTTTCATCGATCGTCTTTGTAGAGTGTGATGGTAAGAAAAATCTAGACATTTGGTTTGGAAGTTCTAGCTTGCATACGATACTCAGTGCACAAGGTATGGAAGGCCCACTACTATCAAAAGGGATAAGAGGAGAGTTGGAGTTTCCCATCATAATTCACTTGGTTTTCAAATTACTGTCGGATGCAATAAAGCAAATCAACTGCTCTGTTATCCATCTGGCACTGGCCTACTGCTCTTGAAATACAACACTTTCAGAGGTTAAAGAGCCTTGAAATATGAACAAAAATTGTAAAAGGAATGCTGACGGTGTGAGCAGCATGCTGAAGATCCAGGGGTTAGAGATGTTCTATGAGACGGTGGACCACAACATTTTGGAAAGTTGGCTTTATTTTGCTATCGTGAATGCATGTGTGTGCTACAGAAGAGTGCGGTGTATGCAAGACTGGTTCATCATGATCCCAATGAATGAGCTTAGAAGATGATCGCTAACGACGCTTTCAGCTTCGCATGGAATATATAATATGAAATGAAAACGGCTTAGGCTGGGACTCCGCACTTACCTGGTGGTAGCTCTGAGCGCATTGGAAAATGACTTATACTGGTTTTATTGTCTCGTAACTATCATCGTTCCGCATTATATAGTTTTTGAAGCATTACTCTGTGTTAGAATTTGCTCGGCTCATCTGTTTTGGGAATAAGTCGAAAAATCTTGAATCTGTATATTTTCCGGTTCAATCTGCTTTAGGAGTCTTTTGCGTTGCAATATTATAGCTCGTGTACTGTGAAAGACAAGTGCAGGGTATAGGGTAGGCATTCTTATACTGAGAGTATTAACAGCACTGGGAGGCCTAGGGGTCTAGGATAATGAATGTTCAGAGCTCAATGCCGATGCCTGTTCGGAAATTCCTCAGAGATAGTCTTCAACAACAAGTGAGGCAAGGTAAAAGGGGTCAGCTGTTCTGGGTAAACGGAATCGTACTACTTGGTGACTCACTCGGCAGTAAACAGCATCAGAGTAATCCACCTATTAGACATGTCCAAAATGTCCTTCGTCCGTCTGCTGTAGCTTCCGTAGGTCTACCACCAGCCAGTATGACATGAGAGGAAGGCCGTCATCGGAATGGGATGCACGTTTTCCACAACGTCGTATGATTTCGAACACCGGCTTTACCTGAATCTGTTCCAAGAAGGCAGATTCAGTTCTCATGGTATACAGTCGGTTGACTACATTAACTACTTTGAGCAGGAAAACGCTTACTAAGCCACGATGGATGGGACCGGTTTACTAATTCACCACTAGGCCTCAGTGAGAAGCACACAATTACACATGTCAGTCGTCTCCCGCGCACCATCGGTCTGATCATTTTGTGCATGCTTAAGTAGGGACGTACGATGGATCACTGGCAGCTTATCCAGAGCAGAAAATAGGTGGTGTAGTGCACGACAGGAAGTTATGTTTTTTTTTCAGGGCCACCCTTAATTTCCTCCCGTCTGTCTTTCACATACAGTAAGCAAGCTACACAACAGTAAGCTGGCACTGGATATACCCTAGTGGTGTGTAATCCACCATTCGCCCACAGATCAAAACCCTGCTGCTGACAGAAGTTGTCATCCCGTGGACAACGCCCAACGGGCTTTCGCGATCCTATCGTTCACAACGTTGGTGTTTAAAAGTACGGGACCACTTAAATCAGTTGACCAATTGTTAACCACAACTAGAACCTATGCTCGTAGGATAGAAAGAAAACCGAGGAGTTTGGACCAACCCAGTTTGTGCGTGAAAAACCACCCAACCTTGACAGTGCGAGCATCAGTCTGGTCCAAATACAGACAAGTTTGTTATCACACAACTGTATATTTATAAGAATATCGGCGTTCTACCTGTTAATCTTCCCATCCACTTTGTTTTGGTGGTTAGTGTCGTGAGCAGTTTGCATCGAACGACATGTAACTATTTCTAATACATAATGTCCCAATATTTTTCTGAATAGCTACTATCGCTTGTGGAACAAAGAAAATAGATGCTGTTCTAGAGTAAACTTCACTCAGGTGTTCAAAGGCCAATAGATACGCGTTTTCACAAAGGACACACCTTTTTACTTCATGGCTAGCGTAGATACCCAGGAAAATGTCACACATTCGAAAGTTGCAACCGAATGAAAGAACTGCTGCTACAAACTTGTCTCTTTTGGTTAAGCTGTGCAAGCTCACGCATGCTACGTTAGCTTAGCAATTAGTACTGAGGGCTAATCGGCTGACGAGGAGTAGACTACTACGCAGTGATTGTGGCTAGAGACTTACCTGCCTTCTGAGTTAATCGTTTGATCGGACCGGCTGACTAATACAAAATTCCAACCGATGCATCTGTACTTTTGATATCCTGGTTGCCCTACTCACTCGCGTACTTTCAGTGATGGGTGTGACAATAACAGTACCGATATAGAATCTCAGGAGGGTTGCGGCACTTAGGAGAGCGCGAGTTCAGTTCATCATCATCATCATCATCATCATCATCATCATCATCATCATCATCATCATCATCATCATCATCATCATCATCATCATCATCATCGTTGTCATCATCATTGACAGCACGACGTCAATGTCCAGCACTGATGATTCGCTGCCGTAATGTGCATTTCGTGGTTGTACGTGGGCTGGGATGCTGCCATGGCGTCCACAACTAGACAGGAGGATGATTAGGGTCTTCAACCAAAGCCATTGGCTCAAAAGCCTAACCGCAAGGCAGCGGTGTTGGGCTGGAAATGCAAATGCACTACCATTTCTACGGAACAAGTCGCCACATGTTCTAGCCCACAACCTGGAGGACCAGGCGACTGTGTTCGTCAGACCTCTAACCATTGACGAACCTGGTATGAGAGACTCTGTGGGTGTCGCGGGGACACCCCCCCAGTATAGCTCAGTGTGTCACGGAGGCACACAAACCGTCACACCACGGTAATGTCCAGCCTGTTCGTGACGGTTTACCAGCCGTGCTAATGTCAGATGAAAAACTCACCGAATTAGCTTGCAGTTGCGAGGAACATGCCCCAAAAGTCAACATGGAATGCGAGAAAGACTCGTCCAGTAAAGATTAATTATGGCATCCCCAACGGAAGTGTAATACAACAACAGCCACACAGTGGAAATATTTGAATTCAATTCTTTTTGGCTAGTCTGCTCAGGGAATGGAATAAATCAAACTAGGTTGATAAAATTCACAGTGGGCCGGAGAATGAAGCAATTATCGAGAAGCAGTAATACCGAATAACCTGTATGGGGAATAACTGAATTAGAAGCCTTATTTGATTGATACTTTTGGTGTTATCTGTGAACGGAAATTTCGGCAATTTGTTCTGCGGGGCGAAGTCGTGCACGAAGAAACTTGTAAGTGAATGATTATTCGGTGCGTCTACTATCCCTATCATGGGGCAACACCGAGATCCTCACTCGCGTTTACGTACTAAAGTACTCACGAAACCGGCTTTGTTAGAAATTAGGAAAGTTAGAAGGAGAATTCCAAGTGCACATTGTACGAACGGCGAGACACTCCTAGGGATGGATACGAACCACTGACTTTGCTCTTACTGGACAGGCGCTTTACCGGATGGTCTAAAGAGTATGCTCGCTCTGCGTCACGCTAATCCACGTGAACCTCACAGATGACTCGCCACAACTCTGTCTTATGGATTAATAGTTGATACCTGTCAGTGTCATTAATGAGCCACGTGTGCGATTTTCACAAGGGAGAGGTGTTTCGAAACTGATGTGGCGTTAATTTTTTCAGGATGCATACCAGAGTGCGTAATACGCAACCAAAAAACGCTTGAATCAGCTGAGGCGTTCTTCAGTTTCTTAGATAGCTGCATATGGGAAGTTAGTGAATAGAATTGCTAATCATGCCATTTTTACGCTCTACATGCACCTGCTCTTCGGCTTCCAGTTCACAGTGACTTCTTATCGGGAGGTGGATTTTCCCAATTCATTCAACCTGTTGCGGCCGTTTTCATCTGAAAGCATGCATCAGTTTAGCGGAAGTGAGTCAGTTGCTTTTGGTTGTTCGCAGCCTTTTGTAAATTCTGCATAATTACGTGAAGCGCTTTTTGTTTTTGGTTCCAATGCTTCCGGGTTACATTCTATTTAGAAGTTGGGCTGTTGATTGTGCTAAATGGCGGTTTGATTGATTTCCAATACAGTTCCTGTCAATTCAAGGCTCTGGAAAGTTTTTCAGGACTGTGTAGGCTTTCAGGTTGAACCATTGGCAGTAGTTTTAATTTTCTAAGTTGCAGTAACAGCAGATCTCCGTGATTCGTAGAACAATACAGTTACTTCCTTCTGTTCTGAAGCTCCAAGGCTGTAGTCCTCAAGCTGATCCCCACCATGCATTCTTTTTGGTTTATCTGGTCAGGTCAGTCCTCCCACAATTTTTGTTGACTCAAATAACACGAAAACTACTCCTAGGCAGTAACTCGAAAACCCCAGTCGATATCTCTATTTCATTCTCCTTTTGGGGGCTCAATTTGGGACTTTAAACACACTTTTTGAAAAGTAATTCCACTCATTTTAGAAGCGAAGTAGCAATCATTTCTTTTTCGGCTGGTCCCGGGAAACGCAGAGCAGTGCTTGGGAGGCACAAGGCCTATAAGTTCAGCCTACAGTTCACTTCATCCTTCCATTTGCCTGTGTGGTCAGTTTTATTAAATCTGACTTGTACAGGTGCATCAACAATTATCCAAATGTCAGCAGCGCAATTTAAGGACAGGACTTTCCAGGTCTTCCATTCCAAACTCGTGTTATCTAAAAATCGGAAGGCGCTAGAGTAGACTGGTCAAATTAAGACAGGAATAATATGGTAGCTAGGATAACTAAAACCAAGTGTAGGCGGTTTACGGCTGATGTTGATGATGCCCAAAGCAACTCACGGTTCCGTAGGTTGTTGGCTGCCAGCTCTTTAGTCAGGAAATCGTTAAAACCTAACCGCTGGATTCTGTCTGTCGTCTGTTACCCGCTAGTTTCACTTTGACCAACAAGGATGAAAGCAATTATAAGGTTAGGGAATGCACTTCGACAGTCCACCACCGTTTTCGTCATTCTCGGCGCTCATCACATAGGCTTAGTACTCGGGTTTCCAATAGCATTATGTTCTACTTGAAGACAAAATTGTGCGCAAATGAAGAAATACACTCATTTGCTAATTAATTTGGCGTTAACGCAAGACTCAACTGAATTCCAACTGAGCCTCTTGTCTATATTGTTCTTTAAATGCCCAAAGACGTTTTACTTGACATGGTAGTCGAGATGTCGAGGAACACCGACAGATTCAGTTGAGGTTCAGCCAAGTCTCTCATTAAAACGAAATGGATATGCATGTGAGTGAACTCCGCGAATTTCTTGCAGTTTAGGTTCAAGCAGAACATAAGGTTGGCGGAAACCCGGGGACTGCGCCTACCTGATGATCCACTAGAGTCATTACCATTATCATTGACAAAAGCATTGAGCCCCAAGAAAAATGAACCCGGTCGAGGGCTATCGAAGAGTTTTCAGTAACCTTGTGAGTAGTGGATCTCGAAGAGCACGAGAGATTCAGCTGGGTTCCAGGTGAGTCTCCCGTCAAAACTGAAACTGGTAGGCAAAGGAGTACTTATTCTTCTTTTAGCTGTTTGTCTGTTTGTTGCTGGATTGGATTTGACGCGTGACTTTTCCAGTTGGTAAGAGGTGCGCCCTGCCGTAAAATAAGGTAAGACATTATATTCTAACAACTTCACTTGGACGAATTCAGCCATCGGGTATAAACTGCAAGTGCTTTCCTTATATCCTCAGTAAGATCACGACAGCGGTTCACGTTTGCCAGGGCATGTGACCTATGATTAGTTTTCGAAGTCTTTCACCAAATGCCTTACGACCGGGCATTTCTGGTTGATTTTGCTTTTCGGCTACCAGTGATGCCACTACATTTGGATCCCGCGAAGTGTTGTTCGCGTGCCATCCCCTCATTCCCTTTAGATGCATACTATGGCCATATCATTTTATGTCACAAACATGCTTATCATATAAGTCGGTTAACGCACGCCAGATCTAAGTGAGACGTTGTTTAGAAAGTTTGGAGAAAAACCCGTAGGAATATCAAAGTAATACAGGATTCCGCGAAACCAATTTCATCAGATGGCTGAAACAGCTTTTGCCTGTTCTCGCTGGCAGACTCACTGAAGTGAGTTATTTGAGTACTATGGAGGTATGTGCGCCAGTAACAATGTTTTACCCCTTCTCCAAAAGATGGTATGTAAATCTATGAAAAGATGGAGATTTCCTTGACGGAGCATTCCTTTAATCAGCATTGCCTGTGCAACTTAGTAGGAACCAATGCAACAGTGAACTTAGGACTCCAGGTGAAAGTGAATTCTATGCCTCCATATGAAGTTGTCAGTGTGACCCCATTAGAGAACCACCTGTCAGGTTAGACGCCTTACAATCGATTGTGAAGGAATTTGACTACAAGCCAGCTAAATCCGGCCTTGACGTTTCTTTGCATTTAAAACTACTGATCACGGCATGCACTCAAATCGGAAGCCAAACAGTTGGTAGTGTGCGCTGCAGAGAATTAGGCAAATTTTATTCTCGCTGTCAGCAGACGTTTCAATGTTGTCGGCTATTGAGTTCAACGATTTTTCTCACCTCCTAGTCATTCCAGCTGGTATCCCTCTATCCCATCTCGTTTTCTCGGCCAACATGGCTGACAGTTGCACGCCCCTCTTGTTAAGGGTGTGAACAACAGGTGGCCGAAATTACATACAGCGCGAATCCCTTCGTCGTAGACTATGAGACGGAAATGTATGTACACACGCCGGTGCAACTAGCGAACGGATGTTTATTCCCAAGGCCCTGAGCATGACAGCAAACAAACGACTTCAGCTAACCAGGAGATGGATGGAAATCAGTCAACCTTTTCGACCTTGAGAATGTATTGTTCACGAGCAGATTGCGCGCAGCTGAACCAAGCTTACGAAGGAAAGGGGAGTCAGTCCCTGAACCATTTATACCCCTTCAGATAAACGAGTCCCGCCAGGGCCTTCCGAATTATGACAGAATAATAGTTCTGGTGCCATCACAGGTAGAGCATACCAAAAAGTTTTGGGTGACTGCGGTCTAGCATACTATGTGCAAGATACCAATTGCCGTAACTGTCTTCGATGTTCTGCTTCTGAATACCGCTTTGTCTTCTTCGGAACTTGGCCTTTTTCATGTGATGATAAATTGCAGTGACGCCGCTGGAAGGACGGCCATATGTTTGCACACCGTCAGATGCGAATCCGAAGCATGACCATTGATGGAAAATATTTATCTGGGTTAGTGCGTTTAGTAAATTCATGCGGTTTTGAGAAACACAGCGATTTCTACTGTCCACCATAAGAAAACCTGGAAACAACAGTTCTGCATAAAAGTAGGCGTATATGTGGAAGTAGGTTGTATGCACATTGTAACATTTTAAAGCAATATTTCTGTGGGAATGTATGAAACTGAAGTGGTTCAAGCAAACCTTGACAACACAAATGCGATGTTTTGGAGTGAGACGTGTGATTCAATTACATGTTGCGGTGCTCATAACGGATGCAACACAATGGGGTTCAGAAGCTGTGGTAAAGGTTGTCAGACACCGGTTCATCAATCAAGTGTGTTGATCATCCAGGCAGTCAACTACTTTTGAGCGCTATTTGATCCATCACAGTTAGGAAGCAATCTTGAGGTGACCTAGTTTATATGGTGACGTACCCACAGACTATCTGGCCAGCCGGTGAGACAAGGAAGACCATTTCGATTCAAACCGACCAAGCTCAGACTACAAAACGTCTGAAAAAGGCTAAATATCATTCGGCTTACATAAATAAACTCCATGACTCGTATTTATTCCGCGGTTCTACGCACCTGTGGTGTAACCAAGAGTAGTGTGACTACTTTGTCTTCCAAGACTGCCTGACGCCGCAATCGCAATTGTACATCACATTTGTCCCCCTCATCTGGATGTCAGCAGAACGAAGCGAGGATAGCTTTATTTGCTCCGGAGGGGTAAATCATCAGCAGACACACTCGTAACGGATATGAAAATAGACAGGCAACCAGTTAATTAGTTTAAATGCATCCCAAAATAAGATGTGATAGGAGTGTAACATGCAATCAGTCATGGTGAAGAACTACGCGGAAGTCACATCATCCTGTTACATTGTGCTTCCTCAAAGTAGAACTTTGTAACTGGAACGCTTGCAGGTAGTGCACGCGACCTGAGCTGAACGGGTTGAAGGATTTGTTGATCGTCCACAAAGATTTTTCGAGTAAAGATGTCGCACCGATAGGTCCTGCAGAACAAACATCCTCAACTATGGGTGATGAGAAGCTGCCGCCAGAGTCTTGGCTACGTTTGCCTAAAATAATAGGGGAAGTAACATCGCGGTATTCTGAAGAGAAAAAAAGATTAGGGAGAACCTTCTCAGGATCGCATAAGTGGGCTTCCAAACTGCCGTATTTAGAGCCATCCATGCTTAGAGAAAGCAACAGAAACAAGTAGTTCATGCACGCACAGGGAAAAAAGCAAGTAGTAGAGTGCCTCCTCCCGGTAATACGCTTGTTTTAGGTGATGGGGATGTCCGTTTGCCCGGACATGTGATCTGAGTTTGGTTGTCAAAATAAACATGTACAAGCTTGGTGAAACAATTTTGTTGAGTCTGTTGGTGAGAAACTGTTGCAAAAAGCCTTCAGTGACACTGAAGAAGCCGGTTAAGTGACCTGTGAACATCAGACATGCTATTTTAGTCTTTATGCTGAGTGCTGACGGAGTATAAAAAACCTCTGAGACGGTGTCTAGTGTAGAGCGTGATTTTCGGTAAGCACACTGGATGAAATTTAGACTCTGTAGTGCCGTGCTTCCAAAGAAAGTTAAAAACACCCGTGTGTAGATGACCGACTGAGATTTCAAGGTCTTTTTATTACTCACCGGAATTAGCTTGACTGTCCTGCAGCAGTCGTCTTCTACTGATGAAGCACTGGTTTATCAGGGCTGTAACTGGTACGCTGAAGATGTCCGCACAAGTAATTATACAAGATCGAGTGCACAAGCTTAGTTTGTAGTTTGAGCATCGATAGGTGAGACTGCCACTGTGTCGAGTTAAACCGAAGTAAACTGTGTGACTTAGTTACGTAAACTTATCAAAGCTGCAATATTTAATCTGCCCTTCTCAGTCAGCACAAACGTCGCTTTTTTGCTCGGCGTTTCACCTGCATTGGCTTTTGAAGAGACAGACTATTTGAATCATTTGTATGTGGCTATGCTGGTGGCGTGCGTGCTTCGGTCTAGCTGACGCACCTCATTTGCAGTAAAAAAACCAATGATAGCCCAGATTGTCAGCCGATCGTTTGCCCTCTTTTTTGCCTACCAACGCAGTTGGGTATGCACGGTTGCATATGTCTAGTTTCACACCGGAGTGAAGACAGATGTCCACAGCTAGTCTCATAGGGCGTATAGAAACAATACAACACAACACAATATAACTCCTTCAGCCAAGTTATGCCCGCCTCGACGAGCCAGCGTGGACAGCTTTCTCAAACGTCGACACTCCGTTTTATTCCCCAAAGTGGCTACTGATGATTTGTCAGTAGTGAGGGAAAATCGGAAATTTTAGGAAGGACGGTGTCCTCTTCGGGCACCGCCCAGGGTCCGTTATCCACTCAATCCTGTTTAGTCCCGAGGCATTTGAAGCGACCTCATACTGCTCCGAGCCCTTCAGCACTGAGTGACTTACATCTATCCACGACGAACACTAACATTTCTCTGAACCATTCTGGACGCTTTCGTCATTCCGTAAATGGTTTATTTTGAGGGGTAGGATGGCAATCGCTAATCATGTTTCCGAATTGTAATGTATTTTCATAGATAAGGGATCTTCACCACTAGCCTCTTTTGTCCTCAGTATCTGAGATTTGTCAATCTAGAGTGGCCTAGCGCATTAATTCTGAATGAATTTTTGGGGAACAGAAATGACTGAAACTGCTTTTTATCGCGAGCTGCTCACCTCACAAACGGCACAATAGCTCCAAAGAAATTATGGCGTTCTCCTTCTTCCAACTCAGTTGAGAAGATTCCAAGAAAGATTTTCGATTCTGCTTACTAGGTGCACAAAATTCGATGCGAACATTATATTTGATTTCTGGATGTGATTTCTTCGTTTTTGGGCTTCAAATTGGTTGGAAAAACAGTTATTGACCAATCACATCTGAATGAATACATGTTTGTGGTCTTACATTACCACCATCCTGATCAGTAACTGACCACCTATGTCCACCAACATCAAACGGGGTGTTCAAGTACCGTAAGATTGATGGGACGTTTTTCCTGCTCTTTCTACACTGATGTATTTTCCGTGCAAATGAAATGATTCCCAAAGAGTTGTCAGTCCTTCAGTTTCACACACTTCTGGAGAGCTGACTGGACAGGGGCAGAAGATGGAAACTCGACGATTGGAGACCCTTTCCAGGCACTGTCATGTCTCCGGTTCAACTTGTTTCCAGTAATCAGTTGGGCCACGTTGAGTTACGCGCAAAAGTCACATCGTTCAAATGGAGGTCTTTCAACAAATGCGGTACAATGAATACAGTAATAAGATAATAGAATTGTATAAACCGGCTTCCATACACCTGTTTAAGAACTGCTAATTCCTAACGGGATCCCAAAGTCCACACCGACCCTAGGCAGGGTGGCAACAAAATAGCGAAACCCACGTGCGATTACAAGGTCAAAGCGGTTTACGTTCAGGTCAAAACAAGAAAGGCCGTGTAGGCACCAAACGGAAACAAAAAAACGGGAATCACGTTGAACACAATAAGAATAGATGAATAGAATCAACAGATGTATAGGCCTACCATATCAGCACCGAAATGTTGAAATCGGTTGTCTCATGGATGCTCTCGTTTTTGTACTTAGTGTCAAAGCAAGAAACCAGTGGAATGTTTCCACTACCGCCTCATTAGTTAGAGTTTCCAGTTTTGTTTCTTCAGACCCATTGTGGGAGAGTCCAGTCACTCCCGAGGATTTTTGTGAATAATGGCCCAAACAGTGAATCCAAGTGGGAATCTTCAAAAGAAAACTGACCAAGTGAATCAGATGCAGATGCGTAGGTGGTGCCTATTGAAAACTCATAGTATGCGAAAAGTTATTTCGACAGACTCTTAAGGAATCACATCTCATATAAGTAGATTTTGGAAGTCATTTCAATATTCATTTTAGTTCAGTAATCGAAGTAAAGAGTTATGGATGGACAAAGCTTGCAAATAAAGTTGCGATTGGAAGGTTACAACTTCTTAGTCAATCTCATCAGATCTTCCTATGCCGAAGTTTCCTATCCGTCCTAAACCCTCTGGTCAATTTCCTCGTGGTATTCCCGTCACCCACAGAGTTTGAACAATCCATTATTCGAACCGTCAGTTTCAACATATCAAAATTATTTGTGATAAGAATGAAGGTAGCGAACAAAGTTTGTTTTCTGTGATTGTTCCTCTTGCCTAATACATCACAAATTTATGTGGTACCAGAAATCACGTGAAAAAGGTTAAAATCGGGGGTACA
The DNA here is from genome assembly GCA_004794785.1 of Opisthorchis felineus. NCBI lineage: Eukaryota > Metazoa > Platyhelminthes > Trematoda > Opisthorchiida > Opisthorchiidae > Opisthorchis > Opisthorchis felineus. The sequence goes on from SJOL01007090.1 coordinate 452,801, forward strand.
CACAATTTAGAGAAATAGAAATCAAAGGAAGGGGGTTTGAATGAGGGGTAGGTCAATCGGTCACGGAATCAGGTAAGTGACGTCAATGTCAGACAGGCTTGTGGGACCGGATGTTTCGCAGGCCAGTTCAAGTTCAGAGGTCACACAATTTTCTTTTGGACGAAAAGTTGTGGGTCCAGCAGTCGGATTCCAATCACCTCTGCAATCGATAGTAGTCTGGATCGTACCAGTCGTGATCGGTTCAGAGGTACCCGGTATATGATAGTGAAGGCTTGTTCTTTATCGATGACATGACTGGTTTCGGCCAAATGTGATGCGATCGCACTTGAGCCTGGTTTCTTCCAACTACCACTCAGAGACACGGGACTGTGTTCTCGCATTCTGTCCGACAAATGCCTTGTCGTGCGACCAACGTATGATGCTCGGCACGAGCATACAAATGAGTACACATAAAAGCTGGTGGTAGAACGCGGCAATTTGTCCTTCAAGCGGAAACTGATAGTGGGGCTGGAAGTGGAGCTCAAACACAGATTAGCAGGCATGATAAGTACTGGTAGGGAGGTTAATCAAAGGTCTGTATGTGACCACACCATTACTGTGGTTACCGGTCATTGTCGAAAACGTCTTTCAGCTGCGGTTACTGTTTGAGTCCTGCCAGGAGGTACCAGGTCAACGTTCAACTTTTTGCACACGCAATGAAGGAGTACAACAGTAGAGAATCCTTAGTTCTAAACATCTGTCTGTCGAAAAATAATTCAGAAATCCCTGTGTTACCGGAGTCGTAATTCTCTCTGCCGGCAGAACCGAGTGATCTATTTTGATTTACGTCAAACTGACACTCCATTTTCTAGTGTTACTCAGTAAAGCACACGACTTTGAATTTCTGAAAGTCACATAGTTCTCAGTGTCCATGACCAGAAGACTCGCAAGCCACTTCTATTCTCCTGTAGCTATGGATAAGATTAAGCAGTGAAAAGGTCACACGAGGTCTGTCTGTCAGTCGGCATGCGGTACGTGCTTGTGGCACAAATACATTGAAACGCCCTACGTGAGTGTGCATCTTGTCTTAACTAAATTATCAGCAAAACGGTCTGACAAGATGGATCTGCTGTCAAAATCTGACAGCACTGCATCCCTGTATTGAACACAGGGTGAGGTAATCGCTTTCCAAGCGATTGGTGAGGTTGTTGGTACAATAATCTGCCCTCAAGGAAAGGCTTCCAGGGATTTCGAAATGTATCCTCGACTGGCTGTTTCGCCGTGGAAGGGTGACCAATGAAAACCGTTTGGCATAGAGTTCTGCGTTGGGGATGGTTGCTACTTACCCGTATCCGGGTCTTTCTAACAGCCTTCTTGATATTAATATAAAATTCTACGTATTATCTTAAGGGAATAACCCAGTTGCTAGGTGCCTTTGCTTAACCATGGGGTGGGTGCTTTTGAGGGAGCGACACTGCGAAATTGGCCAGAGAGATTGTGCACGGCGATCAAAATATGATTGAGATCAACCAGCATCTTTTTCCGCTTAGCATAATGGTGACTGAAGTAATCACTCACACACCACTCAGATAGCAGATACTGCATTATAGTGTTGGGTACTACCCACGTGCATTGTCGCCTGCCAAACTTTGCGTCCTAGCTCTCGAGCACGTGTAAACAAACCGGGACATTCTACACCGGTTTATTGCTACCACAATATGCCCATTTGTCAAAAGTTACTTGACTGTTTGCAGCCCTCCTGTTCAGTGCTATAGTTTCTTGGACTGTGTTACCGAGTTTGCTTGTTCAGGATAGGACAGGTTTTTCCAGTTGTGGACTTTCTTCAGGATAGATATAGATTCAGGAAATTTGGTCAGGTTTGCATCTATCCGCTCCATTCACGAGGTTTTTGAATAATCCCAATGACTTATTCTACTATATCTGTTCCGATATCATCGTTTCTTCACTTGACAAGCTACTGCGCTGTTCATGAACTGGCAGGTTTTGTAAAGTACTTGCCTCATCGTATCATAGTGTGTCGAATTCGGCTAGTAATATATTTGTCTGCTAGTATTTGGGGGACTTTTAAGATGTAATTCTGTATTCTCCACATCCCTGTTCAAAAGCCATCAGAAGTGTCAATAAGAAACAAAAGGTCACCAGTACAACGTGTACTGCTCCAAATATGGGTCATTTTTCCAACTAGATAGCTGGTATTAGCCTTCAAGACAATATTTTCAAAAGAACCAATGAAACCCATGGAAGATTTGCTTCGCAAAATGTATCGTGCCTGAGGGGTAACGCTGTCCGCGGAAGAATCACTTCCTAGGGCATTACTTCATAGCATAACAAATGATTTAATTTCGTCTTCACTGCGAGTTTTGCATCAACTGCTATGTGTTTATTGTTGACATAAACCGTACGAAATAAGAGTGATGGCATCTTGAGTGCAGAATTAAAGGGAGGTTGGTTGAAAAGTTTAAGAATCACCGCGGTAAACCTGTAAAATGTTCGCTAGTCCCCGCCATCTAAGTAGCTATGGAGCAAAATACAATCATTTGCATACCAGTTTGGTCTTAACGGGAGACTTACCTGGAACTAAGCTGAATCTCCCGTTTATTTTCAACTAAAACATAGGGCTGACGGAAACTCGGGGACTGCGCCTACCTGATGAGCCCCAGGAAGGGTGAAACCGGTCGTAGGTTGTCGAATAGTTTTCAACAATCTTATGAGCAGTGTATTAAGTCTATAGTTATGGAGCAGTTTTTTCCTTTGAGACGTGCATTTCGCGAATTGTGTACAATTTGGGTCCAAGGTGAAACATAAGTTTGACTGAAGGAAGTTCAGGGACTGCGCCTACCTGATGAGGGCGAAGAAGGGCAAAACCGTCGAAGAGTTTTCGGCAGCCTTATGAGTAGTGTTCCTTCAAGAAAAAAAGACGTCCTTATATTACAACCAAAGACGAGTACACTGTTTGAGAAACCCATAATAGTCCAGTTTCTGTGCTTTATTCCCACCAATTGGACTATGATAGTGAACCATTCAAACGCACTGTGCTGTGCGCATATCGGAAGCAAAGTTATCGCTCAAATTAAAGAGAGTTCAAAGATGTGGCGAATCGGTGTACCAGCTGTGCTTACGACGTGAAGTGGTAGTCCACGAGTAAATCTGATCCACCGACATGGGGCATTTCAACTGCGATGTTTTATTTTATAGATTGAGTCGGCCGTTTTTGTAAACAGAGATGTTTCCTTTTCGGAAAAGTTTGTGAATAACCTGTATATTTATTGCTGGGCAACGTTTCGCTTTGACACAAAAGCTCCAACAGGCCAAGTGACTAGGTTACGAGGTTGGTCGAGATTTAAGGCGGAAGGAGAACTAACCATCTAAGAGATGTTTCCCCTTGTTCCCGTTTTTGGGGTTTGTTTCATCGAAAGGGAATGGTAACCGAAAAAACCGAAAGCTACCTTCCCAATGGACGTATTTCCTCTTGGGCGGCCCCTCAAACGGAGGGCATCAACTTTTTGTGGTAGGAAACCAAACTTGCAATTATTAGGGCACGACCTCATTTGACTTACACGCGGTGAAAAAACTTGATGCAGCGGAAAAATTGTAGTGCCATCAATGCTCTCACCACAACTCAACTTCTTGTGATAAAAAAACGTCCCGTTCCATTGACGGGTTGTACAGCTTGGATAAAAAACATGCGATCCTACAAACCTGTCGCGATTATATACTGTTTAGTGTTACGAAGTGGCTTTGGATAGATAAATCTAATCTAATAATCTAAATAAAACATACTCCGTACAACCGCCTATCGTTAGCGCAGCAATAACGGATGCCACAAGATATAGACGTTTCTGAAATATGGTGAAAGCATCACAGTACAGAAGGTCTACTTAAAGTAGTATCCAGGAGAAGAAAGTTGAATCGGACGCTCCCCAAGTTCAAGTCCTGTTGGTCATCAGTAGAATCAGGTCAATCGCACAAATGACTAGGTAATTGGCTTGAAGAGATGGAACGATAAGTTTCTTCGTCTTTCTTCAAATATCTAGTAACTAGGCAAGCTTACGTTCGCTAGTCCCCGGTCTGGTCTGGCCTGTGTGGTAGATGGTCAGAACCAGTTCAGCAAATATTCATCTTTTCTTTCAAGTGAAGGTTTCGACACAATCGGATAAGAATGTACATATTTGAAAGCATTTTAGTTGGTTGACATTGTCAGGCGACCTTAGAAGTGTCACTCTGATGGCTGTTGGTCTATTGCATCATGTAGTCAAAACCATCTATCTAAGATAAGCAATTTGAGTTGGAACGAATTCCGCCGCATTCCGTGCTCATCGCCTCAAATTTGAAACCATCAATGTAAAGGACTGGATGCCCCCAACATTTGAGAGACTAGTGCTTTCGGTGTTTGAATTTATGGCGAATCGATAAATCCGCTCAGGTATCATTGATCGCATGTTGTTTAGTCGAAGCTCAGCGTTGCATCGTTAGTTCATATCGCCCGCCAGACAATTATGTTTACTGAGGTAATGACTATCACAAACGTGTCAGTCAAACATATCCCATTCACATCTTTTAGCGATGGCGCCACTTCGATACGGAGCTGTCATGCAACTCGGAGGAAATACGAGAGCATGGATGTAGCTGTGCTGCTCGTGTGTAGACAGGTATGGGCTAGAAATAGGAGACGTGTAAACTTAATCCTTGGAATTTCTTGATAATATGTGTCTCAGCATAAGAAGGTTATTTCTATGACAGTACCCTAATGACTGACGACAGACATAGGTGCAATCGTTTCCATGGTGAACTCTAACAGTACGGTCATTCATCATGTCAACGTCATCAGTAAAACAATTGCTAACTTCGAATTGCGGGCCAAATGAACTTAATATCGATCTTATGTCTCAAAATGCCTCTTTTTGGATGTTTTACTTCAGTATAGGAATAGTAGCGCAGCTAAAAACCTTACTTTCCGAAATCGCTGAAAAGACTATAAGGTAGCAGTTTACATATACAACCACTCTAACTTGGTACTTGTAAATTTGCATTTGGAATGTGCGTTATTTATCAGAAATGAAAGTATATTTACTGAATTTAGACCGAAATTGGCAGCCAATTTGAATTTATCTCCGACGATGTCCTCCCCAGATGTAAACAACGGAACAGTGGACAGCTGTTCCTCTTATCGAGGCCTGCCAGCAGAGTGTGCATTCGGTTGAGAACCAAGGTACGATAGTTCCTCATGAGCACGACTCCGAAGACTCAGTGCAGTAGTCTATCATGCCGCCATGACCGCCTCGGTCTCTTTGAGGAAATAAACCTCAGAGGTTCCGGCTTTATCTTGCTATCATCCTCTATCAGTTCATAGACTAATTAGGCCAGTTTTCAAAGGAATAACTGAGCAGTTTGATGACACACGCCTTTCTTTTGGGCTGAGCCAAAAACTGAGGTGATTTTGGGAATCTTCAATCAAGCTCGCTAGAACATCAGTTGCACTACGAGGCCAGGATGTCAGAAACGGAGTAAAATTTTGAATGACTTGTAAATGTGGGGACCAAAAGGCTTTATTCAGTGGACAGCATAAGTAAAGGGTGGGATTTGCAGCCTTTCCATTCTCAAATCTTCGTTCCATTACAACAGAGGAGGAATATCATGCGATTTTTAAAAGCAGTGCAGTAATAACCTGCTCAAAGGACACTGTAGAACTACAATCCACGTTTTCCACTTTACACTCCAAGAACTAGTAGACAGTGTTTTCTTTGAGAATGGCCGCTGCATCCAGTTTGTGAGGAACTTATAAAGCCGAAAGCACTGACAGCTGAAAAAACACATCTGTTGCAGGCTATTCTTGAAAGAAAATTCTGTAGCCGAAATGGCACGTGGAAGACCTGACGAGGCGCTGTGGACAATCGGGAAACAGTAAATTTAGGGGTTATAGTCCGATGGAAGCCTACTGACATAATAGGTCGCGACCGGTTGGACGCCAAACATTGGTGGTTCGACGGATGATTGTGGGATAGGAACCGAGAACATTGCCCAGTTTGGTTAACTCATGGAATAAAAATGAGTTTTCAGCAACCTTATGAGTAGCGCATTACGTCTATACAATGTATCGCGATATCTCTGATATCATACCAACCGAAACATGAGGCGGTCTGGTGCAGCACATTCAGCTGCTTTAGAACATCATAAACGAGAGATTCAGCTGGGTTCCAGGTAAGCCACCCGTCAAAACCAAATTGGTATGTAAATGAGTGTATTTTGCAAAAATGATTTCAGTTCATGACACTGCCCTTCCTGTGGTCCCATCATGTTGCTCTGCCTCCTGAAGCTTTCTGGACTGATGTAATGCAACCCACCTGATCACTCCAGCTTTACGCAAACTCGATCATTTGTTTACCAGATGATGTCCATACGGATGCACATACCTGAAGTCTCTGGACGGGCACAATTAGCACGGATGTTGGTGCTCAACTAGCTGACATCGAATGCAATCAGAGCAGAGTCGCCCTTGCTATGTACCTCTTGACAACACCCACGCTGTTGAACGTTTGCGTAAACTCCAGTTAATCACCTTACTTCTCTCCTAATTACTGCTTTCGCATGCGGTGCTGTTCAGTAATCCGTCAGACTGACGGTTATCCTATTCAGCTGACTGCAGGGAAAAGGGGTGTGGAGATCAATCAGGAGCATCGCGCTACCTACCATTGGATGGATATATGTGGCGCGGTGACATTTTACGTCAATCGACAGGCCTACTTATTTTTTACAAGCTGGAATTTTGTCTTACTTGGACGGACGATAAACTCTGCAATCTGTCGGTTTGGGATTAGGTAGCGGGAGCGTTTGTGGAACCTTATTGGTCACATTATTAAACTATTTGGACTGGAAACTGCCAACTAAAAAGCCGATGCTTCTCACTTCCATTCACTTATAAGGGCATTCACGTAAAAAACTCTTGCTAAAATATAGATCCCTTCATTTTTTCCTCCACTATCTTGCTTCTATCGCCTGAGCCTGTAATGTGTTGATCTTTTCCGAATTAAACGGGACAAGCTGCTGCCCCTACCCAAGTCCAACCATCGACACTCACACTTCCACAGCTTATCAGTATACTCCTTTTCGATATGGCTGAAGTAGGATGTATGATATTATCAGATCGTTAGCCAGACCAGGGTAGCAAAGATGTGTGATGCCGGCTGAATAAACTGAATAAACCAGCCGGGGGCCATCAAAGCCTATCCACTTTCATGGCTAAATCTCCACACGATCCATATTCATCTTACCTTTAAATGCATTTGCCCCACCCTTTCATTTGATATCCAGTCTTACCCATTCTATTCTCAGACGTGGGAAAGCTCAGTTGTTCGCTCTTTCAGCTCACGTTCAACCGTCCCTTGTAATGACATTCCTGTTCCCAAAGTATTATCTCGACCAGGATCATATGTTTGGGAAGCAAATTTTTCGCGGCTTATTGTCAGCCGGCTCCAGATCATTTGATAACCACTACTATTGGAGGCGACCGGAGCATGAGTTCGACCGGGTAAGGGTTTGTCCTACAAGGTCTCGGGGATCTTAAGGATTATTTCTTTCCAAGTACCCAGGTATGTTTTGAAGTTTAATGAAACTAGAATATTGGCCTTCAATTCATCAAAGACATACACGGAGGTGGCCTGATTTTTTGCTTGAAGGAACCACTAATTGAAAGTTTGATCAGCGTTTATCTCACGTCGACCTTCAGCAAGGAGTATGAAAGTATATCTGGGTGAGATTCGACCCCATCAGTCAACACTTCGAAAATGGGCCTTGTCAATTGCTAGGCTGCTAACCAGGTCCAGTCGGTCAGTCTTTTTTGCGAAACAGGCATCATGGCTGTTGACAATCAGCTAGCGAACACTAACTCAACCGAAACCATGTTTCTACCAACCTCTTTTGTGTTACGACGTTGTTCGTTGTTCTCCGGTGTTATCATCATGCCATCAGTATCATCTCACCATTCCGATCAAGTAGATGCAGTACTCACCTCTGGGTGCACATCAGCTGTGAATTTTCGTGATATCTTCAAACTCTGTCACAGGGAGTTTTTATCCTACTAGGTTCTTGTTGTTAAGCATACGGGGGTCCGCTCAGCAGACGCGTTATTTTGGTGTAAAATATTTTTTTAAAAACTGATAAAGTTACTATGTATCGCTCACGGGACGTCATACTAATACCGAAGATATTGCGTCAGATATAATCAATGCAAGAAACTCAGTGGTCAGGACCATGTGCAGCTTATTTGCATAAGTTATGGCACAGTAATAGACCTAAACCATCGTGCGTTGAAAGTCACTGTGATGGCCACGTTGTTTGCTTGAACCATCCACGAAAAATATGCTCCAATATCTCGAATGTCATACCAACTAAAACGTGATACGGCCTTTGTGCAGCACATTCAGTCGAAGAGTAATATCACAAGTGATAGATTTATATGGGATTTAGTTGAGTCTCCTGTCAAAACCAGATTGTTATGCAGATGAGGTATTTCAAGAATTTCGCACAATTTGGGTTCAAGCGCAACATAACTTTAGCGGAAGTATGGAGACCGAATCTGTCTGATGAGCGCCAAGAAACCGGTCTTGTGCTGTCGCGGTTTTCAGTAAGCTTATAAGTAGTGTTATAAGTAGTGTCCTGGTCTGACGCGACAGCCGGTGTCCGACAATCATGGTGCTGTTTGACCGAATTACGTGAAGTCATGCAGAGATGATTATAACATGGTCATATAGAACATTGGGATTGTATCCCTCACTAAGAGTCCCACCAGTAACTCCATAAGCTATGCGCATCGGGACAGCGTAGCTGGAGCATTGTATTGTTTCTGTGGACCGAAGTCAAAGCTGAGCGAATTCAGATGCAGGTAGTAAGTAACTTGTTCAAAGGAAATGAAAGCAATATTGAAACGTTTGAATGTTTCAAGGCATAGTCCTTGTGTTATTTTTTTCGTCTGGTCAGAAGTGTGCATGTTCACCAGCGGCGTTGGAATTGCTACAGTTATTTCGTCCCCCAATAAAATATTTGGTTTCTTGTTGTAAAGTTGTTTTGATTTGGACGTAATACATTACTCACAAGGTTGCTGAGAACTCTTTGACAATCCACGACCGGTTTTGCCCTTCTCGGGGCCCATGAAGTAGGTGCAGTCCCTGAGTTTTTGTCAACCTTTTGTTCAAATTAAATATAAACGAGAGATTCAGCTGGGTTCCAGGTGAGATGTCCGTCAAAACCAAACTGATATGCAAATGCGTTGATTTACTTTCAAAATTTGCTTTAAAAGACAGTTTATCCTTGATGGGAATCAACGGAACTTCGGATGGATGTCAAGCCTGTAACCTTTGCCAGACGTGTCAAGTTTAGGAGAAGCTCAGCGACAATGTGACTTCGTGCTCATTATGATTCATTAGGTGATTGCAGGAGGATCCCGTAGTTGGATGTTCAAGGCGTTTGATCACACAACGATGAGTCGCTGACCAGTTTACACAGCTTAGGGATTTGTTTTAAGTATGGCAACTGGTTTAACCAACCACTGATTTATCTGGCTACTCGTTAACAGTAAGGTTGTCCCAGTTTCTATAACATTTCAAATTTGAGTGAAGGAATTATAAATTCAAGATTAATCACATCAAAACCAGGAAAGCCGATTTTACTGCTGTTAGCCATGGAACGCCGAATGGTTCTCACCATGTAAAACAAGCCATTTGGATGAGTGAGGTTCAAATGTTTTCTTTCAGAGAGTGATGCACACAGCACCACTGCATGAGAGTGGGGCCACAAACAAGGTATTGCTGTACAGTCACGCCAATTTAACTGTTATCTGATTGCGACTGAATATTGCCCAAGCGTTCACCATCAGTGGAAACGTCTACTTGGCAGTTATCCTAGACAGGACAAAACAAGAAAGCACGTGCTCGTTGGGTCAACCGATGACGCGTACATTGTGAAGCCAGAAATGGATTATATAACTGCAGGATTGCTAACCTGTACGTCTGTACTCCCAATGGCAACGAATGTACGTCCATATCAGTTGAAAGCGTGTAGACGTGCTGGACAAGGCGGAGACACAGAGCAAACTTACTCAAACCGAGTTGGAGTGGCCGAATAGCGCGATTAGCGAGTTTAGTGGTGGCACTGAGGATTAGATACGTACTTTGCTTTGCTAGCGTTAAATAACTGAATAGATGCACGACCACGCAAACTTCCAGAACAACAATCGCGACAACGGGATGGGTTAGTTACTTAAGCCCGAATCGATGTCCTCACAATTGTGGCGCTGTTTGATCGAAGTTCGCTAATTCACGCAGAGCTGATCGTAAAATAGTTATGCGGTACATACTGCATTCCACTTGGCCCTGAAGTGCAGAAGTACGTAGCCAGAGAATTTTGGGCAAATGTGACGGGACTATTGTTTCTAAGCGGGGTGATTGCCAGGGCATTTCTTCATCAGCTGCCCGTACCCTCAGCGTTCAGTAGGAGATTGTTGCACTCTAAGATCACCGGTCTACTGCGTGTATGTGCTGCACGTGACCTAATTAGTTCGCTTCATCTGCTGAATGATGTATTCCCCGTTCGTTGTCTGCACTGCCTGCTGCTGTGTTGTACACAGACCGCCTCGTGTTTCAGTTAGCACGACAATCGAGATATCAAAGTATATTTTCTTACAGGTTTTTGAAAACTCTTTGACAGTCCACAGTTGGTTTTGTCCTTCTTGGGGCTCATCAGATAGGCACATCCTCTAAGCTTCCGTCAACTTTATGTAAAAATTGCACCCAAATTGCATGAAATTCCCGAAAGAGACTCACTTGCACACCAGTTTGCAACAGATTCAGTTGAAGATTAAAACAAACGAGAGATTTAGTCGGGATTCACTTGAGCCCCCGTATAAACCAAATTGATGTGCAAATGAGTGTATTTCACCAAAACTTTCGGGTGCTCGACTGACTAGTGAAATGTCATTCCAAAAAGTCAACGTGAACAAAGTTTCTTAAATTCCAACCCACACAAAACAACCTAAACATGCACCGAACGGCACTGCTCGGTGTGCATGCGTCTTCATCTTCTTAGCTAAGGACTTTGCGCACACAATAACGCAAATTAGGTAACTCTGTTTCGCATCTCACTGTGAACTGGTTGACTAAACCAACTGATGCGATCACAGAGAGCAGTCAGATGATACCCACGCACTTTTAACATACTTCAAGGCAAATTAAAGTGTATCTGGTTCATGCTTTGAACCAGGTTTGCGACATGCGGCTGAAAACTGATACAAATGACACAGGTTATCCAAGTTGAAGATGGTTGATTGTATTGCCATAGTTGGCAAGGAAAAAATTTTCCTTAATGTAGATGGACCAGATGGATGGAAAGAGTCTATCGTCAAATCTTTCCTTCGTACTGATCTGGTGTTCCAACAAAAGTTTGTCATATACGTTCCCCTTTTGGTGTGGACTTTGACGGAAGGAGACTTACTCCACTGTACGGCTGAAGGAATGCAATGCGCATGGGCCTAACTATCAAATCAATCAAGTTCATGGATTTTATACACGGCAGGGGTACTACCTTTGCCCCAAAACGGGTGACTGAATCAAAAGGATACTGGAAGAGCTGTTTCCGGTTATTTGACAAGCTGCTTACTGGTGAATAGCTCGCAGTAACTCTCGCAAGTAATGGTAGTTTACGTAGAGTATGTTTGCTCAGGTAAGTCAACATACATGCAGCGATAATCCACGTGAACTGTGGCTACACCCAGACCAGGTATAATAAGGCTATCGAGTCATTGAAGAATGCCGTGTCTGTCTGACAGGAGGTGCTTTTCAATCTATGTGAGCTTTCAGAGATGCGCTGATTAAGGTCAATACCAGTTCGTGCAGTCAATCGTCAAGAGATGCAGTTTTTGATGGTGTTCGTTTGTAGTACTTTATAAAATCCTTAGAGGTTTATTTGCGACGTTGCTCATCTAGACATCACAAGTCTATTTACCGTTAGCACAAGGTTCCGATATAAAAAATGACACTTATGGTGATTTTTCTGCTATATCTAACTTCAAGTAATAAAGTCAAATTTAAAAGACAATCGTGACGCAAGATTTAGTGCACCCACATCATACTCTGCTGCACATTAACTGTCTCGAGGCCCATACGGATGCGTTTTCTAAACTCATGGTTGATTATCTCCATCACAAACAATAGCCCCTCTCCACATTTAACTTAAATTTCTGCGTTCATAGACTTCTAAGTTATGGTGGATGAGTTCAAGTAAACAACCCGTCCAATTGCTCCAGGTCGTAATTCTGCGACCGATGTAGCCGTGTGGCCATTTCATCATTAGTACGACAAATTTGGCAATGGCAATGCACGATATACACCTGATCTCCGGTGCCCAACTAGCCAAAATGAAATTCGCACTGGCTTTAGTCGGACAACTCGACTGAGGTTAGGAATAGATGCTCAGTGTCCCCGCTCTGTGAACCACGAGTATATGTTTCTCGCTGATATGGACTTTCATTTGTTGCCTCTCTGAGTACAGCCCTACAATACATCAACCAAGTAGTCAAACGATCTGTTGTTTGTCTTCTCATTTTATGCACCATCGCTTGATCTAGCGAGCATGTGATTCCTTGTTGTGTTCGATCTAGGATAACCGCCTGGCAAACAGTCCTCATTCACGACCGACGCATTTAGATAGCTCAGTTCGACCGGTGTGGTTGTGCAGTCCTGTCTTGATTTCTGATCCCACTGGCTTCCCTACCCTCATTCGATTGCAATGTGTGCCTTGCCCTCGAAAACAAAACGGCTAAACATCATTCCAGTGGTTTGTTCTAAATGATAAGAACGGATCCATGAACCATACGTGATTGGGTTTCCTGCGCTTCGCCTTATTATTTCTGCCCTTTAGCCAACCACTTTTGCTCTTGGAATTTTGCGTCCTTCAACTGATTTTTGAATGTTGTGAGGAGTTTGTAGCAGTGGCACGGGGGCTGTTGCTCCTCTAACGGCTTTTTCTACACCACTGACCTTGACCTCGAAGTCGATACCGGAATAGATACATTATGCTTCCCAGGACCTACGACAAGGTTAACATGCCCTCATTCTCCCTGCATGCAGCAAACGTGCATAGTTAATCTTTCGGAAAGCAATCACGTACGTCCAATATCGCACTCGAACCCCAGTTCCGATTAATTTTCGTGGCTGCCAATTTCCAGCTACTTATTCATGGTATCGACTGGGTACATACTTTGAGCCGTTTCTTGATGATGCAACCTGAATGACCGCAAATGGGGTTTTAGTTGACATCATTGTGCCAGTCCGGACTGTGCATATTCAGGACATCACGCTGTTTGGTATGCTGCTGTGTTGTCGGACTTCTTGGCTGACTAGTGTGTTGGTGAATACTCAATCTTCCACTCAGCGGAGAGAGACAGAAAGAGAATCCAGACCGACCCGGGACGGGAGCAGCTTGCGTGGACAAGTGACAAAGGCTGAAATGGTGTACATCTTGTGAGCAAAGCAGCACGACAACCAATGGTGTAGTGTAAACAGGGTCATCTGCAGACGTCTGGTGCGGTACAGCAGGCGAATGTAAGAAAAAGGGGAATACACACACGCACAGCGTTCACACGAGTGCACTTAGAAGACTACTGCACACGGGAAGCCCACAAGACATCCGTGTGTGCTCTAAAACGTATCTGTTACGTGCGTATCGCGAAGTGCCCATTACGAAAGAAGTCCGAAGATCGTTGTCAGGCCTGTCTGATTTTTTCCGGACTCAGTTTGGTTTGGGTAATGCTACGTAAACCTTTCAGAGCTTCATCGACCATGTGAATCGAAAGTTACACCGACGCTATTTTGGTCAGCCTACCACGCGCCAGACTGGCTTTACCAGCCAGTCATGTGAAGGCCGCACAGTAATATGCTGTGGCAAACTGTCAAGTCATGAACAAATATGACATATATTGACGGACTAATAAGTGAGGAAACCAAACGAAGGCGTGCATGGCACAAACTGTCTACGCGGGAGCTGGGGAAACAATGCAGGTCAAATTTTACATGGGGTCCTTTCCGACAAACGGACACCGGATCAATGGTGTCATCGTTGGCCTCACCGTAACCGACGGTTGACCTCGAAACCTTTATCACAACCCGACAATAGAACATCCAGCCACGGTATTCCTTCCCCGAATCCGGGCTATGTCTCGTCAATCAACCGTTACCAGCCCTTACCTCTGTGTCGTCGCCTCAATACATTCTAGACTGTCTGATCTGACCGCCGCCTCATCTTGAATGCGTTGTGCGACATTGTCTGTGCCACAGTTAGGTATGTCATGTCGTGACGGTGCCCCTCCCGTAATTGCCAGCACATGGAAAAGCAACACTTTGTCGGGCATCATGGTGTCTATTGAAACTCGGCGACATTTCTTAGTGTTGTGCCTCAATGCATAACTGTGCGTGCTTCTTTGACTTACTTAAGTAGGCACTCGAACTTCCTCCTGCTCCAGATTCCTTCAGCACAATCGATTTCGGTTGATGGCTACTTCCTCCCCGTGGTGGTCTAACGGTTGGTTGTGTTGCTCTGCCAAATCGCCCTCTAATCAAACATTCCTTGTCTGGAGGTTTCACCCGCGGTTAACTCGGTTAGTTGGGCATAGCTGAAATCACAATCCTTTTCTAAATACATCTTACAGTAAGTATATTTAGCTGGGTTTGTCATAACCGAGCCTTTTTCAGCCTACCTGATCGGGTTACTAATATCGTGTACCACTGTTGAGAAGGATCCCGAGTATATATATATATATATGTTGTGGTGTTTTGTACCTTTCTTTTGCTTTCATTATAACGTTACGTATTTCACCAATTTCATAAACGATTTTTGTTTGAATACGCAAAACCACAAAAACGCGCAGTTGTACAAATTACATACAATACAGGCGTGGTCGCATTCTCCGATTTTCCCTTCTCATTTCACTCGCGCTTACAGCGGTTATTCGCGAGCTTCATGTGCTAACTCTGGTATCAAAACATTTCAGANCGAACCGGCATCGCAAGCAAGCCCTCTTAATACCTATTTTATGTGCAGAAGGCTGATATAATTGGTAAGTAATTTGCCATAATCATTTTTGCGTCGTTACAAACCCACCACCGTGCCATAAATTCGGTGGCACAGTTCGTCGGACAGGAATCCATCGCTTATAATACACCGGAGTAATAAAACACTTGGTAAGACTGAAAACGGTTAGGCTCGTTTTTCGTACGTTTTTGTATGTTTGTAACGTAGTAGTTTGATAAATAATTGCAGGGCAAGGATCACTTGGACAACTACTTTAACATGACTTGGTAGTTAAGACCAGCGTAACACGGGGAACCAGTTTCCGCCTCATAAGTGCGGGAATTTAGGGAAGTAGCTGCTAAACCAGCAAGTACCCAGCTGGAGTAGATGAAAATTCGGAACTGCTCCCTGTGTCGTACGCGATAGCAGCTGGCCGATCAGGGCGGATGGAATAGACCCAGTTAGAGCAAACCCAGATAAGCTTACTTGGAGTTTCCCACCGGGAAAACATCACTGGAATCACCATTGGCAACATTGTTGCGCGGTGCCCTCGGAATCGGTTTCTTATTTTTTGCTCGTGCAAATTTCATAACGAATATTTCTACTGTCTATCCTAATCATAGAGTTAACACGTGTCATTTGGTTTGGATATTTTACTGAGTTACAACCTGTACGTGAAGACTCCCTGTCAGGTTTCACTCCATTTTTGAAGTGCAGCCACTTGCTTGCAATCACGGGCCAGAATATGACAGACTGCACTCTGCTACAACTATGGGTGAGCCACAACAGAGGTTGACGAAATGGATGTCCATCGAATGTGAAATATGGAGTGCAATGTCGCACTTGTCAGGCCTGGTGGCGTTTCAAGTGTACAGGTTTGTAGGATGACCAGATATACCGATTATTCGAATTCCCCGACCCCTTTGTCTGCGTCAGCTGCCTCCACTTTAGGGGTAGTAAGCATTTCACAAGTAACAAGATATCTGTCGATAATGAAACCAAGACTTACTTACAAGCTGTAAAGACCATTTTAATGGAAAACAAGATGGCACTTCTTTTGAACGCTTTGGATGATGCAAACACAAAGAATGTGGCGGCCTGCACGAAAGTTGACAACGAAATCTTCTCCCTGAAGGTGCTCCTAGCACTATCCATCCCGGGTTCTTTAGTTGAGAAGGTCATCCAGCTCTCTGATGCGGCACTCAAGACAACCACGGCGTCCCCAGTGGACGGGCGCATGGGGAAGTCCAGGATGATCATCTGGGGGTCATTTTCCAGAACAACCACGACAATAAAGCTGGCAAATTGCTCATTGCTGGTGTTTTACGAGGTCTGAATAAGAATCGCTTCACGCAGAATGGTTACGCGAAGAAAAACAAGTGAACCTTGGGCTTCTAGATGCACTTTCCTCCCCGATTTCCGTACAGAGGACTATCAGTATTCAAAAGTCATTCCCGAATATGAAGGTTATAACCGCGGATGGCCCTCTAGAGACACGAAAACTGGGTCGGAGTGGTTCCAGAGGGGAGGTGGGGAACAAGCTTAACTTTGGCGGCAGATCAGTCGAGCACAAACTTATGACCAACGTGATGACAGTTGTGGACCCTTGTGCACTTAAAAGCACGCTGAACCAACTGACAGCGTGTCCAGTTTGCAGCATCTACTGAACTGTGGAAGGCACATCGACGACCATTGGCAATGAGGTTCGGGTTGGGGCAAGCTTCAGGAGGAAAGGGCATCCAACATAAATGGAATTACTGTCGTTTATTTCCTTGTTTGTTCTAACGCTATGATAGTGCAGCCTTGGGGTCACGGTCCCGAGTGCCTCGAAACCGGGGAACACGCACACGTGGTCATTCGACAGACAACGTTAGGACGTAGCCGTCGTCCTCCATGATTTCCCGTCGGTCGCAGTGATATGACGTATGCATCTCATATTCCCGCATGAGGCACTCGGCGTGCCAGGACACCTGTAAGGTGTGCTTCAGTGTTTCTGGGTGGTGCACCCAGTTTTTCAGGTTGCCGTTTGCGTTCTCTGGACAGGCGGTGCTGCGTGTATTGTTCGTAATCACCAAATGCGCTCAACTTACTAGCTTCTTCGGATTTCCGATTGGTCTTTCTGGCCGCATGATTTTTTTGTAGCATACCTACTCGCAAAGCAAGATTTGGTGCTTTGATTACAAGCCGCATGCACAAATAATATGTAGTTATCCTTCATGCAGTCATTTAATGTTTTATCAAATGGTGTAAAGGATAAAAAACCGGACAGCGGCCAAGTTCTCAATTAACTTATCTCGGACCATATCCGTAACCTTAGCACTGCAAGAAAGGAGATGAAATTAAGCAAAACAAATTCCATCAAAACTAAGGAAGATTATGGTTGTTTTTATAGTGAGCATGCATACAGTAAAATGTCACATTTTTAAGTGAAAAAATTTTATTCAACAGATTAAGGTTTCGGAGAAGCGAGCATCTGGCGACTAAGGAGCAGTATAAGCCGGATTGGGTCAACTGTGCAGAAACGAGTAGCGAAGTCCACCCGTAGGTCAAACACAAACATCGACCTTGACGTCGAGGATCGCTGCGAGAATCCCACAGCAACTGGCCGGTTAACCAGGACGAAGCTAGCTAAGGTTCCATCACCTTATAAGGAGGCGATAATCAATAACATTGCGGAAAATTCTTCTGAGATTGCGAAACTACCATCCTCCAGTTCTATTACGTCAAATACGGTCAGCTTGATCGTGGATCTGTTCGTTACTCATGATCCAGAGGGCCAAGGCCACAGATCTGACAACACTGTATCTGAAAAGCCTGCCCACACCGAGTTGGCCACGCTGATTGCATACGAGCTGGGGGTCGTTCCGAAAAACGAAAGCGATCGCGGTCGAATAGGCTACACAAACCTCGCCCAAGAGGAATTCAAGGCACAGTCCTCGGTGAAGACGATCAACTTGGGAGTGCCACAAAAGGCAATACTCCCTGGTGGTCACATCCAACGTACAAGACAACATAGGGTCCCACAGAGGCATTTTTACTGCCAAACCGCGCCAGGAAGCCCAAGCAACCAAACAAGAGCCTGACCACCGATCTTCGGACAACGGCATTGTACGTCCTGCAAGAAGCAACCGTAGACGTTTTTGACCAAGGAGGGGGAAATGCGCGCCCCAGAAACGAATGGGCCGTCTCAGCTGGGCTCCGAGGGGAGGGGCAAATCTTTCTACGAGGGAATAGGGGGCATTGTAAGCACCAAAGCTGCAGGTAGACAAGTACGCCGTGAACGTCTCTCCGAATCCTTGGAATCAAACCGGGCGTAGAACAGTTAATTCTGTCAACCTCTCTGGGGTCGGAGAACCGTGTGCTCCCACGTTCGGACGCAGTAGAAATAGCAATAAAGTGCACGACCATTAACTTCCTTGGCCTTTTAAGAAACCTCCTTGTTATTCAAAAGTCGTATTATTTTGAATGGCACTTTATAGTCGCATTTACATAAACTTGGCCAATACCAAACGTCTTTGATGCCGATATCTCGATAAATGACTACTTTACTTGCCGAGTGGGGAGGGAGGGTTGCCTGCCCAATAGTTAAGTATGGGCATGCCCACTTTGGATGTCTCTTGCGACGCCACTCCTGCACCTTTTTGTGAAGCGCTGTGGATTCAACTTACGCTGCGTGGTACCGATTCTCTTCTACCCGGCGTCTTCCACCGTTGCTGTCACGTCCGAAGGAAGAAAGCCTGTTCGTCATACAAGCACTCGAGGAAATTTACTCCAGGTACCACTCCACGCATTTTCCGCTAGTAGGTGGTTGTGATTCTTCAAAAAACTCCTGGATGGAATTCCGGCACATCGGGTCTAATGGACATTTTGCATCGGCGCTGACCAAAGTCGTTCAACAGAGTGCTTGGACTCCACATATCGTCGCAATCAACAGATATCGCACAGGCAATGATGATGTGTCGATTGATACTCCCCTGGGATATAGTGACCAACAAGTGATAACTTTTGGCTTTATCTGCTACTAGGCCAGGAACTCGGAACCTCAAACATGGTCTCGAAACTTCTGCCATGCATACTTCTCAGGAGCGCGTACCTTTCTTGGCCAGCCTAAACTGGGACCAGCGGAGGAGACATACGGTTCTGTTGTGCAGAAAATTCTCGATGCTGGTGCGATGTTCATCACAAAGGAACCGACAAACAGTCAAACGGAACAGAAGGCACCCAAAAGGATTCGGCGCCTTCTGGAAATTAGGTCCAAACTTTTCTTCAAAAAGCTAAGGAGACGCGGAAGATGGGCTGGCATTTTGTACGTTATGGAACCGCTGGAAATCATGAATTCGCCAACTGAACGTAGCAAAGCATACCACCGTACTAGGGCTCCCTCAGAAAGGCAGAAATGCACAGCACCCGAAACGCCGCCTGAGAAACAAACCAGTCGCCTTCTCTTGATGGACAGAAACTAGGAACCCACGAGTGACCCAGTAGTGATATCTGAGGCATACAGATAACAGAATACACGCCTGCATTCTGCTTTATTGTCCTCAACGCATCCACGATTAGCCGGACGAAACTACGAACAGCCTCAAAACAACTTTATCTTCGTGGTAAAGGATGTTCTTCAACACTCGCGTATTACAGCGCGCTGCTCGAATCTCAAGGTCAGGTGTTGTAAAAATATTTTTTTAGAC
>SJOL01007097.1:5392-94094 GCA_004794785.1 Opisthorchis felineus
GATGATGATGATGATGATGACATATTTGTTGGCGCGTGAGAGTGTATGGGGAGCCCTCCAAAAACTCTCCTACAAGCAGTGATGTCCGACAAGGGTGTCCACTCCATCCACTTTCCTTTATTCCTGTTATTGATGAGGAAGTAGTGAGGCGAACCCTGGAAGGTCTCCAGAACCCCGGTATTCAAATCTCCGCGCGAGAACCTTGTCGAACTGGAATCTGCAGCCGACGTTTTTCTCATTTTTGAAGAAAAGCAGGTGGCGGATGCATTACTAGGAAAGCTAACCAAGGTCATCCAATCGTTGGGCCTGTGCTTCGTGCCCATAAAGTACACAGCCATGCTGCGGGGCGTATTGTGCTTGACCATGCCTCGAAGAATTCAGAGTGACACTGGAGGGTGTTGAGCACTGTACATATCCGGGAAGTTGTATTAGTTCTGACGGTAGTGTGACAGACGAAGTCAGCGCACGAATCTCGAAGGCTAGACTTGCTTTTGCTAGTTTGCGCCACTTATGGCATCATAAAGACACCACTGAGCTCAAAGAACGTGGTCGCTCCAGAGGGGAACGACTAATATAGTGCCGTGAAGATGGGAATCATGCCTAAGGGAAAAGGTTTGGCCCTACTGTGGTTAGTCGGATGTCTACTTGGTACCAAAATATTATGAAACCTACTGTACGAGCTTTAGTGCTCTTTTGGGGCTGGGGTGAGTGGAATTCGTGTCGGGTGATCGCTTTTGAAAGTTGAGGAGTGACTGGTCGAGAGTGTTAGGATCTGAATGGGTACGATCAACGAATATACACGACTTGAGAACGACCGCACAAATCCCCAGCTATGACGCGAGCCCAACCATTCCTAGCGCAGAGAGTAGAAGATCGGACCTTCGGAGGAGAGCCTTTACTGTCTCAACTAAGGGCAAAGTAAAGGAGGAGCATCATCGAATGTATGTATTTTGAACGACCTTGGGGAGCGATAAATTAGTTAGCACACACAAGGTGCAACTGGTCAGTACGAGAAGAGCGCGATTATTTTGGAGGAATGTGCAACATGGCTGAAGTGGCGCGAAAATTCAGAATATTGGAAAATAACTTTGACAATTACTCGAAGAGTAAACGGGTTTTGGACATACTGATATCCCCAACAGAAAGGTATCAAGTTCAAGCCGAATGTCGTGGGGTCTTGCGTACGTGGTTTTAGCTGATGGTTGAGAGAGGTTTCGTCGTGAATCTGTTGCCTTTTACCAATGCTCTTTTCATGCTGAACTGTTGTCAATCATCGCTTTAAGTATATGACCGTCTCTATTTCCTGATAATTGCCAAACAAAAATACGCAGCAGCTGAAATCATAGGTTTTACGGAATAAGGTGACCAATCATGGGGTCTGAATGAATGATATCTCAGCTGTATTTTTCTACTGGTACTTCATTTCTGTAGTAAGGTGAAAATTTTGGATTGGCATGAAGATTGCGTAGGACGAGGCGTCGTTTCCGTTCCCTTCACTGTTAACAATTATCAGTAGGTTACTTAGATGTTCAACCCTTTCACATTTTATCCGGTGATTCGGGCTCACAGTCATCATAGTGATCTACATCCATTCGAGGCACTTGAGATACCTAATCAATCTCGGTCGTTTGCAGCTCCATCGCTCCAGTCCGTCTTTTCAGAAGCATTTATAAGTATTGAAATTACGACCAACTTTGGATAATCGCAGTGCCGATGACCAAACGACCCAGAAGCGAACAGCGTTACGATCGGCAGCTGAGGTGCCAGTGCCTTTTATAAGTCTATTCTATCGTCTCAGGCTTTGGGGAGATCATGGCCAACTTGCTATTGAGTCATCGAAAGTGTGTTTGATACGAGCAAGTGCGATTGGATGTGAAATTTTAAAAAACCTAGTTTTGCCTGGTGGGTTCGGAATCCAACTCTTACTTCTCTTGCAGGTGTAGGCTCGTTCACTATTGTCGATGATGCTGTTGTGACGGAGACCGACTTGGGCTCCAAGTAAGTTAGAGTTTGTCCAATCTCATGCATACAGTTTCTTCGTGACTGAAAATGATCTCCATAAGGTAACTTCCGAATTTTGACTAATTTCTTTTCAGCCACGCGCTCAAGTTGTCACTCAGTGTTTGTTGGAGTTAAATGAGGCTGTGCAAGGCAACTATGTTGTTGAAGTAAATCGCATTTCACTATTCTCGTCCATGAATTTCAGACGTTTTCCGCTTTGTTATCAAATGATCCGCAATTTTTTCTTGGCTTCAACGTTATTATTGTTACCGATGCACGTGAGGGGTAAGTCAGCCTGTCAGTCACGGCTCCATATAGGAGCGTTCTTTGGGACGTTGCTTGGTGTGTGGTATGCACATCTCAACGAATTTTTGTGGTGGTAAGACACTGCACCTCCCTACTCTCTCCGTGTGCAGCATAGATTTGGATTTTTTGGCAGGGTACTGGGAAGGTCTCAGTGGAGCTCTAGGGCTTGCGCGCAAGCCTGTCAATTACAAAAATTACGTGCGGCGCAGAAAAATGGAGCCTTTCGATGAGTGATATGCTCGAGATCATTCCATCTGTAGTGACTTCCGTGGGTAGACAGGCTTTTTGTTTGCATTACAGATGGACCTACCAGGTACGATCTGTGGCTGCAGTTTATTCACGGATGAACCTCTTTATATATATCTATCACGTCGATTGGCCAGTCTGAGAGCATGAGGTTTGGGTTAGATACCACCCATCTTGTAGCAGCACTTGAAATTCTGCAGGTGTTAAGCGCACACCAAACCTTGCAACAGAACTGTTCAAGTTACTTGAAATTACCTGCACCTATGAAGGACCTCAAGAAACTCGTTCAGGTAATCTGGATAGAAACTGACAACAAGAACGCCATTGACATCGAACAGCAGCCATATCTTGCAGCGTATCCAACCAGGCATAGCGAGTATCACGCGGCCCCCATCCTGGAAGGCGAGTTGCACCGACAGCATGCAGACTTTCCGTAATCTCTTTCTGACCCCTCTGCCAGGTCAAAGGTTGGCCACCTCTCTGCCTCTGTCACTCTGAATTGGGTACGGAAAGCAGTACTCTCTTCGGCAAACGGTGGTTTGGCATGCGTAATACGTGGCCTAACCAAGCGCATCTTCTGGTGCTGGACACACTTCGATCTCAGTACCCGTTGCCCAACCGAACACTCGCTTTCTAGTTGCCTCTTTACGGATTCGCTGACACCAACCCACACAATCTGCCGTCCTGAGACAATGGCTGTCGATGACCTGAAAACGTTTCTGTCCAGCTGCTCGAGCATGCCACGTCTCGCAGCCATACAACAAAACACCACAGCATTATATGTGCCGCTTTGTTGACATAGGTGTCTCAAATTGGCAAACGCAATCCACGCCATAGAGATTCCTTCACTGACCTCATCTGTCACACCACAGTCAGAGTGGTCACGACATCCAAGATACATAAAACGTTTCACAACTTCGAGTGTGCCGTAGGATATAAGTGGGTTGTTCAGTGACGAGATGACTTCGGTCAATTCGTCCAAAACACCTGTGCCCTTCTCTGCTCTTCGAAGACGCGAACGATATCGTCTGCATATTTCGGATCGGATGCATCCTTGTCGGACACCACTTTGTATACAGAATCTTTTGGAGAGCTCTCTGTATATTCACCCCCTCGGAAGTCTGAGAATAGAAACAGCTTATATTCACAAACTTCCTTCCTGAGCAAGCGTGTTAAGGAGAGCAAACCGGCCAGTTGGGTCGAATGCGCGTTGGAAATCCAAGAATACCAAAACCATGGGTTGTTTATACCCATAGTATTGTTCTAGAGCCTTACAGAATGTGGAGATTCAGTCAACGCAAGCTCTAGTGGTTAGAGCGCGAATTTACTGGCCGGAAGGCTCGTGGTTCGAACCCGACCTCTGCCTCTCGACTTCCTCTCTCTAGGCTTGGGCAACCTGGCAGTATCCCAGCCCTCGTGCTTCCTTCGGGTGGCATGGCAGTTAGGCACCGAAAGGATGCTACGGCTGAACGATTTTTTTTACCAGACCGAAATCCTGTTTGTTGCTCTTCACTAAGTGCAGGGAATGCTTGTTCATCCGCTTGATACTGTTGCAGACTGTCTTGGATGGCACTGTATCCATTGACCCGACTGACAACCGAATGGAATTCAGCGTCGTAGCAATCAGAACCTGCGATCTCAGTTTTCATACAATGGGTCCGTTTATTCTTAACAAATGGATGGTATGCCATTGTCCTCCTCTGTGATAATAGAACGTTTATTGCATTTGTAACATGATATTGGCCCTATTATATTCTATGGAAACGTAATTCTGCCACCTCTACGCCTTATTCTACCATCCTACTGAGGACGGAGATTGCATCGTACGTGATTTCCACTGCATATACATCCGTTATGTCTGCGTCGTTGTACCACAGAAATAACAATTACTCGACCGCTTGAAGCAGAGATGTTGATTGTCAGATCGTGAGGTGGGGTACCTCAGCTGAATCCTGTTCCTCGGCCTGAGCATGCACACGACCTGTGAAGGGGAAAGGTGTGTAATTGTATATACTACTGATGAAGCATGCGGGTAGTCTATGGTCTGGTGCCCAAGCTCCGCCCCCGCATCTCATGGAAAGTGGAGTTTATTACGGAAATTGTGGAGTGTGCAGTGTTTGTTTACTACTGTGTAATAGTCAATGAATATCCAGGAAAGTTCAAGGGGTCGCGCGAGAATGTTCAGTTTTTAAAAACTGTCTGCATATGAGATGTTTACTTTCCTGTCTAATGGCTTAGTTCGTGTTTGCTAGTAAATGGCTTCGCAGCGCAGGGCTTTCTTCTTTTCACTGGTAGCTTGCATGTGGATGAAGCATGGAAAAATGTGAAAAGAGCTATGCTAGCGGCGTTTGTGCTGTCTGTTTGACTTCTCAGATACAATCAAACGACCATCGGACGTCGTCGAGATCGCTAGTCCTGATTGTTGCCAGGACATTCGTACCAGCAGGTAATGAGTACGACGGTGCACGCAAATAGTGAAGAGCCTAAAGGAAAACCGAAAGCTTCGGTGCACATCGAAAGCTCGGGGGATGGAGAAGGCTTTTGCTACCGGAAACAGCCGCGCCGTATACCAATTGATAAGATTGACTGGCCCTAGGAAATCAAAAGTCGGTGAAACGGTAAGTGATGAAGGTGGCTCATTAACTCACTCGCCAAAGAGCCGACTGGGACGATGGGATAAACTCTTCGAAGAACAGTTTAGCTGGCCTCCTGCAACGTAGCCTCTGAAGATAATGTATACGAGGGAATTGAATGTAAGCCATAATCACCCTTCAGAAGAAATAAAATATACGTATTGAAACGTGAAAAGTCACCAGGACCGGACGGTACTCTCCAAAGAAGGATGGGAACTCCTGGTTATGCATCTGACAGATCTTATTGGCGCTATATGAAGTGAGGGAAAACTACCTGCAGAATGTGACACGTTGACAGTTATTCCTATCTTCAAAAACAGTACGCGAACTGTGTGAAAACCACTGGCATTAGACTAGTAGCTGTGGCACCGAAGGTGCCCTTTGGTCTTATAGTTCGAGGGCTATCTGAACACAGGGAAAGAGATCCGTGAAAACGAAGCTGGATTCCGTCCTGCAAGGTGATGCATCGATCACATTTTCACCCTCCGACAGATTCTGGAAGAGCGACACTTTCTTCCAGCGACCAACAATGGTTGTGCTCCTTGACTTAAAAGCTGCCTTTGACTCTGTGGACCGTCAGGCACTATGGCACTGTCTATGAAGCAAAGATGTCCCCAATAAGTTCTTGATCCTCCCTAAGGCACTGCACGCCAACTCGCGGCCTGCGCTTCACACCTTCAGATTGTAAGGTACTGCTGCAAGACTGAGTCGGCTCGAACCCTAACCTCGTGCTTGCGAATGAGCCGATTAAGGTAGTAGACAACTTTGTATACCTGGGCAGCTGTATCAGTCCCGCTGATCTCACGAAAAATGATATTTCCATCGGGATTGGGAAGGCCAGAGAAGCTTTCGTGAACCCTCATCACCTGGGGTGTAGGCGTGACATAAGCTTATCCGTCGAGGTTCAAGTTTACGATGCATCGGTGCGCATTGTGACCTGGCCGCTGCACCCTGGTACGTAAAAAAGCTGTCAGTCATTGACCATCGATGTCTTCGGAGCATTGCCCGAGTCTGGTGGCAACACCGGATCAGTAATGCTGAACTACGTGGAATGAATGGAGAACTGACTCACCACCCATAGGTTGCGCTGAATTGGTCACGTGCTCCGTATGCCAGTCGATCTACATCCTCGAAATTCTCTTCGCACAACCATGCGAAGGCTGGGAGCGAGCCAGGAGAAGTCAAGCAATGACTTAGGAGCGACGTATGAAAGCGATTACCAGCAAACTCAGCTGCGCTGGTCATTGCCGTCTCCCTGGATGGAAACTCGAGACGGGATACAATGCACTGTCAGACATGACCCAGTTATGCGCTGAATGAAGCGCATACATTCAAGCTGTTGGCTTCTGTGCTTAGCTTCGCCTCCAGATCTCCTCGATGAAAACTTCACTGACACTTCTGTATTCACGCATCAATTATGTCAGCTACCGCTTCCAATGCATAGCTGTCTATCTCCGCATCCCCAAACCATTAGTGAGAGAAAATATGACAGCTATAACCACCTACAGCAAATACGCCGTTTGTACAGCTGAAGATGACGACTAATTGAGATGAATACGAAACCTGAAGAAGGATGGCTCGTCTTCCAAGTCGTCTAAGCAGTAGACATGTCATTTGAAGGAATGAAACTTTCCGTTGCTGAGACCTGTGGTCAGTGGTCGTAGAAACATTTGTTTAGCACTATTGCGTATCTAGTGCATTTTAGTAGATCTGTTATTGGGCGTGCAATGGGCCCATTGTCGAGCGCACTCTCACGTACCACCTCATTATTGATGTGACGAGGTCGGCTTGATATAAGCCAGCCGGAGCAGACAGCGCCGACCGTAAACGGAGAAATGATACACTGAGATGTAATAAAGAAGAACCAACTGAACTTAAACACCATAGACTTTATCTTTGGTGGACATATCTGTTAGATGTCACGATTGAGGAAGTGCAGAAAACGGAGAACGCGCTCTGTTTATTCTTCAGATTTCGTCATCTACAGGTTCAGAACGTAAAGGTACGTTAACTCCTGACGAAGAGAAAATTTCCGGCAGTCTGGCAGATCACCTGCGGTGCAAGGAGTCAGGCTATCGCTAGTCTCGTAGCATGACTTTGTAGTTCGGAGGTGCAGAGAGCAGTCTGTAAAGGCTTACACTTCTTTCTAGAGGATTTAACGTTGTCTGATTTCAGAAGGTTGAAGAACTGAAATGGGCAATGTTTTCTGGGTACTCGATGTTGGTCAGCATGCTACCCGGTGTTAACTTTGCTCCCACGGATTTGGGGCCTCTGAATGATGATGACCAGTCACGAATTTGAGAAAGATCCCATGCCCTTGGGGGATGCCAACTAATACGGGGAATACTCTTGGCACTCGTTTGTGTACATTCACTTTGTTGCCAGAACGAGTCCGAAAAAGCCAGCATGATATTGACGTACTGGACACCCCTCTGGACACCCCCTATGAGCTTCGGATTGACTGAATCGAAAACAACTTTCATATCCATATGTGCTGAAATCCTCATCTGTTGGTAAACGTGATCAATATCTAGCATCTGTCACAGCATGGAAATGTGCCAGGTACAGGCGCGCCCACAGCAAAGCCTGTATGTTCTACTCTAGTGGTGGTTTCTTTTACTGATTTAAGCCTACGAGTAATGAGACCCATCAGAAGTCTAGACGCGATTGAAACTAGGGTAATGACTTTAGTTATCACTAGACGATCTGGAGCTTTTCCTACAAACAGGTAGGTACACACCACTCATGCAGTACCTTTTCGGTTTCGAAGAAAGCCTGTTAAGACAGAAGTCAAGATTTCGTCCCTGTGGTTGCAAAAGGAAGGGGGAAGGAAGTCATAGTCAGGGGCCGAAGCTTTGTTTTGTTTGATCATTTCCAGTTACCGAGGCGGGTAGCTTGCATCCTATTACATTTAGGCATTAAGGTACGTAAGCTAGGGTCTGGTTGTGGTCAGCTGGGCTGTTCCAAAGTTTCCACCTATCTCAAAACTACGGGACAAATTATGAATTGGGGCAGCATCTTCCCTGCATATAACTTCACCAACATTGTGTTTTGTACAAGACATAATACGAACTCGGGAAAAGAGAGCACGGTTGTCTCAGGATTATAAAACCGCCTCTCTTTCCTCTGAAGACGTTTTTGCGGTCTCATGGACTGCTTTTCAGTCCACACTTCAACCTTTTTGTATGCTGAGTTAAGGGGAACGGATCGGTGTTCTTCTAACGGAGGTGACGGTTTTTCGTGAGCTCGAGGTAGCTCAGTGGTTAAGCCGCGAACTTGCCGACCGGACGGTTCATGGTTCAAACCCCACCCCAGCATCTGGCCTGCTTCTAGGCTCGGACAAGCTGGCAGTATCCAAGCTCTCCTGCTTTCTTCGGGTAGTGTGACAGCTAGACACCAAAAGGATGTTATAGCTGAACGATTGATTGTTTGATCCGTATTTCGTATCATTCAATCCCTTATAGTTTCCGGATCAGCAGTGTTCCTCCACATCCGAATTTTGCTGTGGGGCCAAGAGGTGTAAAGCTAGTTGACTTGGGTTATCGGCTTGCCGATCGGGTGGAAACGTAGCTTGCGGTAATTGTGAATGGGCTTTCTCTCAGCAAAGAACACCTGGAGGCGAGCTCGAACTGCAGCATAATATGAATCTAGGTGGTTGCCCCAGAACAATCTTCCACGGTTTTTCCCCATCTGTAGCTAATTGTGACATGGCCTGTTTGTGTTGATGTTCAGTTCTTTCCTCTCGTCGCCATTCAAAATAATTGTGACTTCTGGTTTCGTAATCTACTTGCACTAATTCGTTCGGACCTCCTTTTTTGCAGTTTATTAATACGTCTCAGTAGAATTCTACAAGACACTTCGATCCCATTAGTGATCTGTTTCACCATCGGGTTTATCGGCTATCTACGTGTCTCCGCTACAGAGCATGTGATTATCGAGTCCCACCCAGATGCCACCCGTCCAGATCTCAGACTAGACCGACCACTTCCAGGTCTTGTCGAGATGGCCAACGAAGTGGCCCTTGAGGAAATGACTTCCGAGCAACTGGCTCACACACCTTGGTTAATCATTGTATATATTTTCCTGCAAAAATTCATGCAACAGGTAGGTATGCAAACTCCCATTTGTTATTTATTATCTAGACTAATCAACTTAATTACATTCTGCACTGGTCATAATCCTTTTTTTTGCCCAGCACAATCATTTCCCACAGAACCACGAGGAAAAGTCTATTTTGCGAAAAATGATCATGAAAGGTCAGTTTTCTTACTTTTCAATGGGAGCTTTTAACCCACACATTGAATGTTGTCTTTTCTAAAAGACGTAATACTGAGTGTTTTTGCACACAAAAATAAAACCACTTGGAGGAGTAGAACCTAAAGTTGAAACACTCGCACAATATAGAGGTAAATAACAGGACTTCAGTTTATCTTTATTTAGAAGTATTCCTGTGAATCCCATTAAGCCAAGTGCCTGATGGCAGTATCTCTCAAACCTCGTGTTAGCGACCCTCTACCCTAGGAAGAGGGTAGAAGTGTAGCCAAGCTTGTCCTTCATAAATGCTGTTATTCCGTTTCTGAGTGACCACCTGTATTCAAGCCTATGTAATGAATTTATTAGTTGGATAAAGCGCACAGATTTCCAAGAATGAGATCGACGATCGATTTCAAGTCCTTGTGTCCAAATCCTAACCCGTCATTGTATATTTTGGGGTGCCCGTCCACTGAAGGACTTTAATTTTATCCTATTTTTACTGCAGATGTTTTACCCCTTCCGCTAGACTCATCCTTGGTGAATGGTTTCTCCTTAAGAGACTGCAACACATAAATCATCAAGTGTATGTTTTACGGAATCCTTCTAACTTCAGACGTGGGATTGAAAGAGTTTGTATGGCAACACCGTTGTAGGATCCTTCCATAGTGAACACATAGAATGAACCGTTTTCGGGTCCAGCAGTATTTCTGTGCGACAGTCGGTAGATGAGTAAATGAATATTGCATCTGAAACAATCCCGCCCTGAATGAAATCGATTGTCCTCGGTCCTAAGTTTGCTATATAGGAGGGCCAGAGTGTCACATCTTAGTCACTTATCAAATACATCCACTGAGGAATCGGGGTGAAGTAGCATCTTCATCGTTTTGGGATCCTGTGATCTCACCACCTTTTTATCGCGTCACATCTCTGATCTTAGCTTTCATATGACCGATCTCCGTCTTTGTGGTCGAGGGTTGATTTTCGCCTGCAAATGCAAGTTTCGCTGCTTTGTGCATCCCTGGACTTGTTCCCCATTTCAATTATTTCGGTTTTCTGATCGAAGGTGGCACCGAATTGCTGAAGGCGGTCAGGATGCGAGAACCGAACCTAGAGCCTTCCTACACACTGGAGAATTTTCAAGAGGCTGGAAAAGCGGTTAACACTGCTGTCTGTCCCACGGAAGTAAGCTTGGTCTTCTACGCTTTCCTTTTGTTGACAGATGTTACCTCTACTGATTACTAGATTTTTGGCGAAAGTCTACTACACTGCGTTCCTTTTACTATTGATTGATGGTTTTGAGGCGTGACTCTTGTATGTTGAGCTCGAGACAACCCCCATTTAGGGCGCCGGCACCTTGAATGGAAGTTCTTGTTCCGACTACGCCCTCCCTTCCCCCCCGGACATCTCGGTTGTTCCTGTTTAAAGTAGGACAACCTGACAGTATACCAGCCCTCTTAACTGTTTGGTTGCATGTTTTTCGATGGAACGCCGAGTCGAACGGCGAAGGCTATCCACCGACGACCGAAGGTAGCTATTTTCAGTAGACCATCGAAACCCAAAGTGCACTTGCATAGTCAAAATTGAGAATTATTAATAACATAATAACCATCGTTCAGCTGTTCACCCTTTCGATGTCTAGCTGCCATGTCGCCCGAAGGAAACGTGAGGGCTCAGGTACTACCAGGTTGCCCAAGCCCAGACAGGAGCAGTCGGGATGCTGAGGTTAAGTTCGAACCACGGACCTTCTGGTCAGTAATTTCGCGCCTTAACCACTGACCTCCCTCGACATGAGAGAATTAGCACTGCCCAAATGTGTCAGCAATTACTACCGGACCAATTATAAATTCGATTTACCAGAACCGGTGCATTGGCTCGGTTACGTGTGTGCATACTTCTGGTGTGTCACACTGATCATGTTTCGTAGAGCAGAGGACTGGAAAATTTTGGCGCTAACTAATGGTGCCAACTACCACTGCGTATTCACCGATTTTGAAAAGATTAAACGATCCGGACCGTATGACTGGACCTGAGACAAGAAAGCCTATTTTAATCAAAGCACAGTTGGGTAAAACACTCGTTTGCATCGCCGAGAGCTCGGTTGTGGCATTAAAAGGAATACGAGCTTGTATTTCCAGAGGTTGCTTGTGGCTACTAATTATCGCCAGCGTCAATGACGTCCACCTAGTACTGCTGAGTAAAACAACCGCTGGTTCAGACCAAAAGCTGCCACCTTGTCGTGGTGGTATGGCATGAGCTCTGGAACGATTCTGCGGGCCGAATTCGCCGAGATTTCGTCCCACAAGGTGTAACCGTGCCAGGAAAGACAAATGTGAGCAGTCAAACCAAGAGTAAAGCTGCCACCTTGTCGTGGTGGTATGGCATGAGCTCTGGAACGATTCTGCGGGCCGAATTCGCCGAGATTTCGTCCCACAAGGTGTAACCGTGCCAGGAAAGACAAATGTGAGCAGTCAAACCAAGAGTAACGAGTCCCCGTATTATGAGTGATCGTAATTGACAGTAACTGACCCCCTGCAACCAGGTGGGATAGACTATTGAGTCTCTGGCTCCGGTTAGGGTCCTCCAAGAAAACCTTAATATCTACTGCTTGGCGGTTTGGACATATGATTCAGACCTGAATACCCAGGTCGGCCGACTAGATGCGGAAGAATCCCTTCCTAGCGCTCGATTCGGGGATGATACCCACTACACAGGTAACGAAATGTGACTTCCTTGACCATGCAGTGAACTTCATTTCTGGCCAGCACAAGCTCTCAAACCGAGTTAACTGGAGTCCGCTAGCTGCGATTCAGCTATGGACTGAGTTGGACCATGTGGCCATCAATTTGACTCCGGTATTGTACAGGTACGTGTGCCAGTTGACCTTCCTCCGGGATTACACTGGTTGATGCTGGACCATTCAGCTCATCCCATCAATATCGAATTAAGTTGGCTAAAAAGCTTTCATAATAAACGGGTGCAATGGTAACAACGGTAATTTGGAGGATGGCTGGAAAAATAAAAATGAATCTGTGCCCACAGCTTTTGATACTGTCTGTCCAGGATCACATGCACATTCCAGTGACTACTGGACATCTTCACACTCAGTAGTTATCATTGGTGCCTGTAAAAGTAAACCAGCAACACACAACTACGATAGCGCATGCAGATCCTGCAGAGCTCAAGGATTGTTAGAGAGTACTTGGTGGATAGTAAAGCTCCGGGAAGTGTAAAAAGTCTTTTCGGCGGGAAGCAGCCACACTCTACTTCAGGTGATCTGGTCAACCAGTCTGAGGAGAGCAAGTGTTAACGAAACGATCTCCAGAAAGGATGGAAACTAAATTCATTCACAGAAACGCCATTCTAGGCGGTGGGCCGATCTGTGTGAGGAACGGTTCGGCTGGTACCTATCAATTCAACCTCTGGAAGAACCATACGGACCTGGAAGGAACTTTGACACCAGTTCTCCATCGACAGCAAAGATGAAGCGCGAGGTTCCGTTGATTCGGCGTAACAAAACACCTCCAGACAGTTTATGAGCTACGCTCTTCGAAGGTGGTGAGTCCCTTGTAGCTGGCCTGCTACCTCACTGTAGTGTCTGGAATGCCGAAGGAATACCGACAAAATAGAGCTCTTCGAGGGTGTTTCTAATATTCTCAAATGGTGTAAGGATATCCTGCGGAAACCACTTCTAACATCAATCCAGTAGTGATAGTTTCCAACATGTTTTCTGGTGTTATCCTGAGCAGGTTGATCAATCTTTACGAGAGTCAGATTCATGAGAATCAAGCAGGATTTCGCCCTGGTCGGGGTTGCATCGACGGTATCTCCACTTTGCGAAAAATAATTCAACTGCGCCGTTCCTTCCAATGATCAACAATAGTGGTTTTTCTTGATTTATAGGTTGCTTTCGACTCCATCTGTCACCAGAAACTATGGCAGTGCCTGGCGATGAAAGGTGTTCATTCTAACGTTTTGTTTCTCATAGTGTCCCAGCGTGCCTACTCTCGTGAACCCATTCCGATCTACGGCAGATTCCTGATTTCAGCACGCTGATGTCAGGCAAGGCTGCTCTCTGTCACCCTATCTCTTCAGCTTTGCTATCCTACTTGAATATTCTTTATATGCGTCTAACACCTCGAGGATCGCTCACACACAGCACAATGACCATGTCGCTGTTCTTCGATCAGACCTTTGAGAACTGAAGATTATCTTAAATAATCTAGATAATTCTGTTGCATGGTTTGGCATACGCTTCATCCCTGCGAAGTGAGTTCAAACCCAAACCTCATGCCTGCAGATGAACAACAACGATGGGGTAGACAAGTTCGTCTATCTGAGCAGCCGCGTAAGTCCCGGTGGGCTGGCGAAAGGCGAATTCGATTTCCGAATCTGGGTAGTCAGGACAACGTTTACCAGCCTTCAGTGCGTGTGGCGTCGGCGAGACATCAGTTTAGCTGCAAAGGGCATAATGCGGTGCGATGATTCGGTCTCTGTAGTTTTACGGATTAAAGACGACCGCCGCGTGTAGTTCTGCAAAGGCCGTTTCTGACTATCAGTGTCCTCGAAACATCGCGCGGGTCTGGTGGAACCAAATGGTTTCCAGGTAAAGTAATTCTCCTTTTATTGGTCTATTTGTCACACCATAATTTACCCTGGTTACGTCATGCGCTTCGTATGCTAGAGGCCCGTTTGCTTCGCAGAGCGATTCTCGCCCGGTCACGTGTCGGGCCAGACTACCTAGGGGCGGTCAGTCAGTGACGTGACAACAAAGCATGGGAACTCTTGCCGACCAACTCAGTTGTTTTGGAAGCTACCGTCTCCCCCGGATGAGGATTTCGGGACGAGACAAACCAATGGTTCGTAGGTCCGACAGATATGGCCTCATCAAGCAGCCAGTGGAGGTCCTGCGCCTTATTGCCTTCAGTGCGTAGCTCTATCGTTTCTTGCCTTATCAGGCAAACAGGGCAACTTAACTTTAATGAGCTGATTGAACTATCGCTCCCAACGCTTGACTGTCATTCCTTATTCTCGGTAGACAAAACTGTAGCCACTGGAACCATTGTAACTTGGTATAAAGTTCATAGCTGAATAAATGAACCGAAATGAACATGTCATACTCGGATGTAGACGCTGATTTTAGAAACTCCTGAACTAGCGACTTTGGCAGATCTCTTATCCTGACAAGTTCTCTAGTGTGTGAATCTCCCTTGTTCATTTCTTCAACTCTGTAAACGCGAACTGCTGTTCGCTTTTTAGGTGTCTGTCATTTTAGCAAGTGTAGTTATGGATGGTCTTTCTACTGATCAACGATAATTGGTAGTTTCTGCAATTATTGACGTCACCTGTTTTCGGCACAGTCAAAATCCACATTCACATCACTCTAGTTTGAACAATACTTCTGTCCTGGCGCAATTATTCTGGTGAGTCAAGAGCAAAGTGAAGAAGCACTGGACTCGAGCTCCGCTCTCATTAGAGCTCATCAGCGATGCGTATCCTTCGTCGTGCATGGGCTTGAACCCCGGATATGTGATGCGAGCCTCTCCTACTACTACTCCACGATCTACGCTGGATGCACCTGAATTACCACGTCTGGACAGGCGAAAGTGTTCACGCTTGAGAAATTTGATTGGCTTTGCCGGATGCTTCGGGAAACGCTACCCGGAATTAGTCGTTTTGGTCGATCGACCCAGCTGCAGGCGGTCAAAACAAGACAGCGTTTGTTGAAAAAGATCTGCGACTTACTTGCTGGACGTGGTCCGCAGTCTTACCACTGTCACCTTTGGATTTTTGCTATATCTTCGTCAACACTTATTTCGTCGAAATTATTTACTGGAGTCGCTGCTATCTCTCTTCCCTGCAGATCCCAGCCGAAGTACGTGAATTACTGGAGGACGAACGCTGTACAGAGGGTGCTGTGATATCTCACAGTTTGTGTGGCACGACTAGTTTGGTAAGGATATGACCCGCGTTTGAAAAAATGTATTTATCTTTCTATTTATACCATGATTGTTTGAACACACCCGCCTAGAAGGGGATTTCGGCAGGTTAGGTTGTGTACTTGGTGACTGAATGTTCTTTGAGCCCGGCATTTTTATTTCAAACGTTTTATCACCAATCAGGGCAGCATCGTGAGTGTGCAGTATGGTTGCGATTCTTTGGAGAGCCCCGTCTCAGCCCTTCACTTCGATTAGTGACGAAAGTTTTATAGCACGTTTGTCAAGCTCAGCGAGCGATCCTTCGATCTCCTCATCTCTTGGAGTCATTATTCTAGTTTGTCTACACACAACATGTTTAGTCGTTCTCCCTTGTGGTGATCTATAGGTGCTGCTAACATGCGAAAGGTTACTGCTATCGCGGCGTATCCTCCTACTAATGGTCGGTCGAGACATTTCAGTGTTTGCTTTCCCAGATATAAAACCCGATGCATTTTAGCACGAGCACGCGGTCCGTCTACTCCACTGACGCGCTAAGGGGTATCAGTTTTGTGGAGATCAGACTTTACTACTACCTCTTCATAGGAACAACCATTCACGAGCATTCAATGTGTTTCTCACTTTGAGGCTGTGCCGATTTGATTCGGCCCATAACGGAGTCAAAAATCAAATAAAGCTGTGAAGCTTTTAGTCTCCCACTACCACGACGTTATACAAATTGAAAAACACTCACGACCGCTGAAAAAGTGCCTGCCGATAAAAAAGAATGGTTCAAGACTGTTCATGTTCTTCCCTAGGTTAAATAGTCTACTGAGTGTTCCCCGTAGTTCGAGGAGTTGCATTTCTTCTTTCTGTTGGCATTTGGGCGGTCATTTCATTGTTCCCTGCTATATTCGTTGTTTTGATCTAATAACCTATTCCTCCACAGTTTTCCTTGCTGTGGTAAAATCCACAACATTAAAATACAAGTAATTTCCTAGGACAACCGTCAGTACCATCATCCTAGTGTCGTATCATGGGTCGATGAGGTGGCGCACTGCGGTAAATCACAAACTGACTACTTGTTTTGACTCAGTTCGTTCAATTTTGCCTTACCTAACCTCATCTAAGTGAGGCCAGGGTCACGGACGAAACGATCACTCATTCTTACGGTGCGGCTTCATATCAATCCGTGAAGCCACTGTTTCCTGCCGGTTTACGGATGGACTTTGTATGTACGACGGATCCAAACTGCGGAAAAATGTTTCTCAAGTGGGGCTTTCTTACAAATAGCAAATGCTGCACTGGGAATCACCAAAACTGTTTTATTCCTAGAGGTATTCCCTAGACGGAAGTGTCCTATAAAGATGACGTACTTTAAAGAAACCGCTCCGTTGGTCCTAACTGGTCACAGTGCTCCTTTGCCCCACTTGATTGCTTGAGCAATTCCTGCTGCTCCCTATGACCATCATCCTTCTTATGGACCCCAGTAAGGTACCGCATGCGCACGTCGCCGTTCGGGAAATTCCTGTTTAGTTTTCGGTAAAGGCTTAATTGATGTTCCCATGACCTGGACCATCCACCATTTCACTACAGCACGGTTTTTAGAGCACCCCTGTACACTGGAGTAAATTTTCCGAGCTGTGACGAGCTGTGCTTCGAATCAACACACTCCCTCAGTTTCATCTCTTCGATGGGATCTATCCTTCAGGACAATAGGTGATTGAGAGTCCCTGTGAGATTTTGCGCGGAAATCGGTATTCGGTTTCGTGCATCTCCTCTGCACCGTCTGGTGCGCCCATCATTATTCACTGAGGTAATTATACACTGGTAATAAGATCAAGTTCGTTATCGAGGTGATCGGCTGGGGAGAGAATGGCATAGTGCATTCGTATCAACTCTCTAATCAATTTCGTTTCATAGGTATCCGTGCCTCATCAGACACAAACTAGCACATGCGTTCATCCAGACCAGATTCGCTCCGGTGGCCCATCTTCTGTGGGGTTCACAGTCCCCTCACCCACAACATTTTGGCGTTTGGTGTGCGCCTTACGTGATTTTGTTCAAAATGAAGGCAAAGGTCAATTGCCAGTTCGTGGGAGCATTCCAGATATGTTATCAGATTCCAAGAGATATCTCAAACTTTTGTCAATCTACCAGGAACGTATGGAGTGGGCGGTACAGCGTTTTGCTGCACGATTGACACAGGTATATTCGTATTTTATATTCTGGTTTATCTGTTGTTGTTGGACAAACAGTCATTGTTATATTTTTCAGTAGAATCGATTGCTTGCATTTAGCCCTCCCCAAGACAGCTTGAGATAGCTCAGTGCTTAAGGCGCGAACTTACTAACCAGGAGATCCGTGGTTCGACCCCAACCTCAGCATCTGTTGCTGTCTAGGCTTGGGCAACCTGACAGTATCTCAGTCCTTGTGCTTCCTTCTGGTGGCTTGGCAGCTATGTGATTATTGGACAGCTGTCAGCTTCGTCATAATTTCAGGGGTGCTGTATGAATTCAGACAGCCGAGAGTTTTTTAGTTTTGAATGTTCTCAGTCCTTTTTAAGCTTTTTTTTGTCGTCACAATCAGTCCAAGCAAACACGTGTTGGAGCAACAATATACGTGTAGGCGTCCCACAATTTTGGTGTCCCTTGACTTCAACAGGGGTTCGATTCTGTCGACCGGTTAGTTCCTTCAACACGCTTGCCCATCAGCGTATGCCACAGAAGTTCATGGGCTGTCTGTATTCACCTACTTGTGTTCGCTTGAGGGTGTATGGAGAGCTCCAAAAGCTTTTCTGCGAGCAGTAGTGTCCGTCAAAGGTGTCCGCTCTCACCATTTTTTGTTCAGTTTCGTCATTGACGTAGTGATGAAGGTTTCTAAACCCTGCGGTTCAGATCTCTCCGAGCGAAAACCTTGTCGACCCGGAATATGCAGTCGACATTATTCTCGTTTTTTGAAAAAGAGTAGGAAGCGCAAACGTTACTAGAGAAGCTGACCAAAGTCATCCGGTCCTATGTACTTCTTTTACGTTCGTGGCAGCTTGGGGGTTAGGATGAGTTTGGGATTAAGGGATCTGTGGTTCAGATTTACTCTTGAATTTTTGACAACTCCCGTATAGCCCCAAATAACCTGGCAGTATCCAAGTCTTCCTGTGGGTTGCATAACAGCTAGGTGTCGGAAGGGTGTAACAGCCGGGCGAATTGATTTGTACAAATTAGTTCGAAGGTGTTTGATGTTGTCCGGTACTTTAGAGGGCCACGGAGCTGCTCTGGTGTCCTTTGTATTGTTCTTTCCAATGTAACTCTACCTTGACAAACTACCTGCGCTCTTTTTGTCGTCAGTTGCCTATTCAGACAGCTCGCGCTGCCGTCCGGTAGACACCATTTAATCCTCCAAGTCCACGGTTGTGACATGAATCAAAGACTGGTCAAGGGAGAAAACGAACTTGGCCATCGCTTTTGGACATTTTATTCTTTTAAGAGCCATCGACCTTCCCTTCCCCACCGTCCCAGGAATTGTTGCAATGAGAACACCTGAGCACATAGGTATTTGGAAGGGGTTGCGATCTGTCTACGACCCATGGGCGCTTACATTTATGTCGTTATTGATATGGGTATATCATCATAGTTGGAGTTTTCCGCACTTACTCGGTTGCCTCGACGCGGCTTCCTCGACGTGTTACCAAATTTTTATTCGGCTGTATGTTTCCTCAATCTACGTTGTATAGTCGTACGGCGC
This sequence comes from Opisthorchis felineus, assembly GCA_004794785.1. Classification (NCBI taxonomy): domain Eukaryota; kingdom Metazoa; phylum Platyhelminthes; class Trematoda; order Opisthorchiida; family Opisthorchiidae; genus Opisthorchis; species Opisthorchis felineus. The sequence goes on from SJOL01007097.1 coordinate 24,486, forward strand.
GCTAGTCTGTTACTGCTTCTCACCAAGCCAGCTGTTTGTGCGTCCTTTGCTATGAGTGTCCAGTTATACAACTTCTGATCTCAAACCGAATGTGTGATAGTCCCGTGTGCCATTTGCTTTCAATTTTGTACCTTATTTTGGCTTCTCATTGTATCCTAGGTATTTAATTGTTCTGACTCGTCTAATCGCGTTTTGAGTACATACCCACAGTTCGCTATCACAATCTTTGATAATCCTGCTTCAATGGAAGACTGACCTTTTAAGATTTTTTGCTTTACTGAGCGTAGACTCGAATAGTTGAAGCATTCCGTATACCCCAACTATCACATGTGTCTCAAATGTCACCTGTGCATTTATTGAGCTGCATAGTGGTTTTATTTAGCATTAGATATCATCCTCACTAGACCCACAGTTTATTCATCTCATGTTGTGTTATTTAGTTTCCAGAGATTACACTGCAGGACATTCGCCTGTTCGGTAAGTTCCTGCTTCACTTTGCTTGTGCTTTTAGCCAGCCTTTATTTTGGGAAAGTAGCCAAATTCTGCGCACAAAACTGCATAGCACTGATAGCTACCTCCACACATAAATATGTGCCAAAGTGTTTCATTGCTGTGCGTGTCTGTGGAGAGCTGTCGTTCACCTTGGAATATTTGAAACCGAATTGTAAATATGTCCGTAATCAAGAATTGAATGGCGTTGCTGTATTTGAGATAACACCGTCAATAGTCACCTTCTGTCCCCATATTCCAATAAGAAACAACGGCCCAACCGTCAGTCCAAGACCCAGACTGTTACACCGTAACGGTCGAGATTTTTATGTACGATGTATTTGAACTCTGGCGTGCGAGCATGCTTGTTACCACTACCTCACCAGTGCCCGCTCGATGATCAGTTCTGTGCATGTTCATTACTTTGGGCAGTGTGATTTGTGACCCTACACCTCTGAATTACTATTGGTGTCACTGTAATGTTCACTTGGTGAAGTTCCTCCACAAACGGAGTTCAGCTATATCCCGTGGAGCCCCCTAGCTTGTTGTTCCTGTAGGTCCCTGCAAGATAAACGGAAACTTACCGTAATCAATCTGTCCTTTTTAGTACGAAACTCGGCCTTCCTACGTGTGGTTCGGTGCCGTTCTTTAGAGGAAGAGCTCAAGCTGTCACCCGCTCGGTCGGAGGATCTTGGTGAGTTTCTGACGTCACATATCCACTAAACATTCAGTTGAGGCTATCTCCCAAACTCACAAGCAAGTTAACTGCACAATTTGTTAGCTCTGATTCCAACACACGAGGAGAACGATTCCATGTTGTGGTACCTGGTACTTCGTGGGGCTTCCAGCTTCCTCAGTGAAACCGGTCACTGGCCAGGAGATCCGAACCCTTACAGTTCATCTTTTCACACAAACGTAACCTCTACGCCTAACCATATATTAAAAACCGGCGACGGACAATCGAAGGGACAGGCAAACGACCGCAAGACGGAGGGGACTGGAAAAGAAGTCGCAGATTCTTATGTGGTTGAGATGGATTTGCCGGGATTCCGCGCTCATTTGAATCGAATTCTACGAGCTTTTGGTATTGCTTCGACCTTGGTTAGTTTGGACTATGTGAATGTGAGTCATTCATGTTTCAAACGATCGCCTAAGCTTTTTGTTTTTATTTTTACCGAACAAAAGTGTGACATGTTGGCAGTCCGTTGGCTCGCGAATTGATTCCAATGCGTCCGAGGGAAGCGCACTGCGGTTTTTCAAAAGCTGCCCCAAAAGCCCTATTTCTATTTATCTTTCTCACTACTGTCTAATGACTTGTCCGTACGCCCTGCTGTTTTGTTTTTAGCATCTCGAGGTGCGAGAAAATATACAGTATTTGACGGAACTTAACCCCGATAAAGCAAGCTCACCGCACATCGTTGGTTGCTGGCGGTCGATCAGATGGCCGTTGGTCAACCACCAGTAAACGCAACCGAGCTACCAATATTTCGATACACCGTTGACCACAGAAAATGCCCTCTCCCAGTCATTTGAACGGTTTAAATACCAGTGGATTTGAAACCGCCCATTCGGTGTGTGCTGGAGAGCCGAGAAACACTGTACAGCTGTTTCATCCTCATTGGGAATAATCAGCATTTCGCGTCTCACAAATCTCCAGAGAGATTTGAACTCGCCACCTCCAGGCCAGCATTTGAAACTGAGCCATTCAGCTGCAAGCGGCTACTCAGCAGTGCGGCTCAATCGCCCTTACACAAGGTATGACGCCACTCGTGTTTCAGTCACTGGACTCACTTCACGTGATCGCGTGGCTCCTTGCTTGACAACTTCTTAGGTGGTAGTTAGACTCGTCGTGTCAATTATTCTTCCTTCCTTCAGCTTCTCGTTGCTCAACGGCTTAGTCCTACTAGCCGGGAGGGTGCGAGTTCGAATTGCTATGGAGATTTGTGAAATGCGCTCTTCTGATGATTCCCTGTCAGGGTGAAACAGCTGTACAGTGCTTTTCAGCTTTTCAGCACAGATTGGCTTCATTTACAGGATGAACTCTCAGTTGAAAATTCCCAACAATCCTCATACTACAAACATACTCATTTACCCCCGATTTTGGTGTTGACGTCAGCTAGAAGATCGCGTGGCCACTGTTTGTCAACTAAGACCAACTGGATTATTCATGAGTACAAAGAACTGTTCACGCACGTGAGTTAGGGAGCGAGCTATAACTAAGGTTTTGGATGTTGAGGTCAAAGGCTGAACATGAACTACTCCAGTTGGTAACTCAGGTAGCGTAGATGGTCGTTGGTTTGTTCGCTGAGCTGGCCAATTTGGTTGCAATCAAACTGATGTTCCGCTTTGTACTCCGTGTTCACCTAATGCACTTACGCAAACCAAAAAACGGTCCTGGGGGTCAATACCCCGAATTTTCTGCCTTCAGCATCCCAAAACTCAACAATACATCTGGCTCATCATGTTGACTGTCTATAGCATCCGGACTGAGAAACTTCGTTAGTTGCCCGCGTGCGACCACTTGGTTTTGTTCACCCATCACCTAGCTGATCAATATTGAATCAAGCACGTTCATGATGCTGACGTACTAACATCAATTTCTTTCGATAAAATTGTAATGTAACTGTTCCACCGAAGAAGTAATGTTTTTTGACGTAGCCGGTGGTTCAAATGAAAAAACTGCAACATAGTTCCCAGCTTTCATAGTCGTCAGTATATGATGAATCGCGTGTAGGCTTAAACTGTTGAGGTGTTGCAAGTGTCATCCGTGGATGAAATGTTCAACGCAGAGATTCTGTGTTTCGCATATACAAGGTATGAACCTATGCGATCTTAGCATTTGCAACTCACAATGGGCTTTTTTGCTAACAGAGCGTTTTTCACATGGATATCCACCTTGAATTTCTATGCATCTGGCAAAATGATCTGAAACTTTAATCCAGTGTGTTTGAAATGACTGTGTCAGATCCTTTATCTGATTCGAAGATAACAGTTCCAGTTGTCGCAGTGGTTCGATATGGGCTTCTGTCAAAACACACTTGTCAATAACGTTAACTTTTTCAGCTTCGGGGGACTTCGGAATGTGCTCGAGTCTAAGCAATAATAGCCGTGCAGCTGCTACACCCTTTCGGTGCCTAGCTGCCATTCCACCCGAAGGAATCACGAGGACTGAGATACCGTCAGTTTGCCCAAGCCTAGACAGGAACAGTCGAGATGCTGAGGTTGGGGTCGAACCACGAACCTTCCGGTCACTAAGTTCGTGCCTTAACCACTGAGTTATCCCGAGCCCGAGTCTGCTCGGAAATGTTCTAGAATTCAGCTGAAATGTGCGAACGGTCAATTTGACGGGGATAAATATTGCATTTCAGGCCCATGGAAGTCGCTTCCAACTGGAGGCCTGGATGGCTGGCAGGCGTTAGGTGTTTGGGTCCAGTTGAAAAATTTGTGATTCCAGTTCACTAGTACCCGAAGATTTTCGTAGTCTTCACTTGTTGCTTTGTGGATTTAATGACAACAGTGCTGAACAGTAGGTAGGTTTCATCTTGCTGGCATCTAGTAGTCTCCGTGCTATTCAAGCTTCTAAGGGGAACTAACTGTCTTAAATGGGGGTCCGCATTCGAACAACGTATCCTCTCCAGGTTTTCTGAAGTTGCACATGGAAAGCTTTGGAACTTCTCTCAAGAAAACACGATTCTTGATGCATCCAAGCGAGAAGGCAATTTGAGTTCTCTTGATTGCCACCCTGCAAAACACCTTGACTCAACGATCCGAATTCCGCAGTGTTGGGACGGATTCTTTGTTTCAGAAAGGCAAAGCGGTTTGTAACCTGTGCCAGCAGTGTTAATATCATTTTGACTTCTCCCGAAGCTGAAAACTGGTTCAAATATAAACCTCGGTTACCAACTTAGCACGTCAAATGTGTTTTGGCGAAAGGACATATCACAGCGTCGCCACCACTGAAACAAAACCCTCGGACTGTTTTTCTGACAACATAAATGGAATTTGCCGGGGTCATTTCGGATAATCAGAATTGTTACCAAAATACGTCATTTTGCCAGATACATCAACGGAAGTGTCAGCATACAAATGTCTGTTTTGTTGAGCAACTTGCCAGTCAGATGGCTTCGTCCACTGGATGCCATCCAAACCCCGCGTTAACAATTCCCCCACTGGTAGTCTTCCATCCCACGAAGTCCCAATAACTAGACGGAATGAACAGCACTTTCAAGGAATTCGGGAGTATTGATGGATCTTCTCTTAAGTGGGTTCGAAAGAGTTAAAAGAGATCGGGCGCTGTTAGTTGTTGGTTCAAAGTGAAAATGCCGGTGACGACACAGTGGATGTATCAGATAAAACTGTCCAACCTTTTCACCAACGAGAGTGGTTTTTATCAGGGACTAAAGCACTGCCATTGTGGCTAGCCAAAGACTGGTCAATACACCCTCGTGTAAAAGTCATAATTGTCCTGCCACTTATGTGCGTATGTTACCTTTGCGCGTGTTTAACACCTAGTCTTGGGAACGAAGTATCATGTCACGCCCAGCCTGTCGTGCTTGACTCGCCTCTGTACGATGAATCAGGCCGCACCAAATGGCAGATAAGTCAGCACTATCAGACCTATTAATGCACGTTGTGAATAGTCACTGGCTGGGTACAGCACGCCGTTGCTCCGTTGCTCACTTCCTGAGACTCTAGCTTTGCTAAGGCAGTTCTCACAAGCCCCAAATTTCCGCTGTTCCGTCAGAACTCCGTCGTGTCCCACCGATCGAGCGCTGTACACCTGTCGTCGTCCTCGCCTTTAAAACTTTGCAGGCCCGTGGGCTCCACCCATATCCACACTGTCGCGGTCACCGCTCCGCGTGTCTGTACTTGTTATACAACCTATAGTTGTGTGGACATTTTGTACACGAGTGTGTTCTACTATTGGACGGTGGCCACTACTTGGTCCCTTAGCGAGTGGCTGCTGCGACTGGTTGCTAAAGCGCAATAGAAACTATGCCGTTATGTTCTTTACCGCCGCACTGGCATCAGTCGCGGCTGTCGTGAGCTAGTTCTGGCATCTTCGAATCGTATTTGTCTACCAGGAGTGAATGCAGGCATTGTCTAGCACTTTTCCGTTCTACGTTCATTAAGCCAAAATATTTATCAAAGGTTGAGTGTTCTCGTTGTGAATCCCCACATTTGCTACTCGGGATTCTGTTCAATTTTGTGTTTGGGCTGACATCCTTAGCAAGTTAGTAGTATCTCAATAGTTTGTACGAAACTATGCCTTCACTTCCTTTTTCTTCTCTTAGGAGATGTGTCGATTCGGTGGTGGTGAGCTGCACTCGGTAGCCGCCTTTATGGGTGGTATCGTCTCACAGGAGGTGATCAAGCTGCTCACGCATCAGTTTGTTCCGATTACGAAGCCTCTTATTTACAACGCCATCGCCCAAAGAACAGAATTGATCGATTTTTGACTGTATTAGTGAATCATGTTTACGTATTCTTTAATGTTACTTGACTCTCCTCCATCCCCCTTCTGTGTTATGCATTTGCATGCCGAGTCAGATTCAATTTATTTGAAACCAATCAACTCAAATTCTTCCTTTTGCCTTAGCGCTGGACTTGCTTTAGGTAGCAGTAACTAATTTTTATCACACTGTCTGGTGCCTTTCAGCAGGAATACTTTGCGCTTAGCAGGGGACTAGAGGGTCTTTATTAAGTGACGCTGTTCAAGCGGAAAAAATGGTTCTGTAACTACCCTGTTAATGCTATGTGGATTTCCGCCAACTGAAGGTCTCTTAGCGGATCCTTCTTTCAGGCACCTAAACAGATTGGCGTTCCAGAGTCGGGACACTTCGAGATGTACCGATGAAACGGAGAGACAAATTTGCTTTTGAATAAAAGTTTGGGGATGGATTCTTACTTCGGGTCCCTTGAAACACAGTGATATCGTAATCTACCTGAACGCACGAATTACAGGTGTAACCTCGTGCAATGAGGCAATCAGAAGCGAGTCGCTGCACTTTCCACCAGCATGCATTAATTCATATAGCATCTATCTGCCCAAAACAGTTCGACTAGCTGAGTTGTTGGCAGTCGCAGTTAGGTCATCAAAGGTACGTTAGCTTCAGCTGTGACGGTTTCGCACTCCTTCTGTTACAGGGACAACCATGGGACAGTTCCTTTGCTTGAAGCCAACCGGATGAAGTGCTCTGGTAAAGAGACACTAGTTTTAACTGGAGCAACTGGATATTGGACATCCCATCCTGCAACAATGTCATTTGATGACAGGTGTGTACCCAAGGTGACAGTTGCCCTTAAGACCATTCATCACTACATGTTTGTCAGTGTCTAGCGATTTACACAGCAGGTACCTCAGATCAAAAAATATCACAGTGGTTGCACTACTGAAATAACGAAGTTAGGGCTGGGTTTATAAATCATCTCCGAAGACGAGGCTCTGTTTGATGCGAATATGACTGATGATTCTCAACTGGGCTCATCAAATAGGATGATAGAGATGCATCAATCTCCTCATTTTATGGATTAATCAGACGACCCGACTGTTCCCACTTGTTCCATGGCACCTGTCAGACCATGTGGCTTAATCCTAGTTAATCCGATGGTGCATACCGTCGGTATAGATGAGCGAGACGAAATTTAGGCTTAGTGGTCCGACTTTAATGAATGGAAAAGCGTGCCAGCGAAGTTAAACGGTAGTCAGTTGCGAGATATCGTCCACTGTTTTGTTTGGGTGAGTCATTCTGACGGATTGTTGGGTGGACTGTGGATCCTCACGTGAGACGGTTCCAGGAGTGTGTCGCACCACTCCATCATCATCATCAGCTATAAGAACCGCGTACTTGTCGTACGGTGGTTATATCTGCCACAATTTTGTTCACCGATGATTTGGGGAGATGGAGTAGATAGCTGCGCGTTGGAGGCGGTAGCTGATATAATTGATATGTAAATACAGGGTTTTCAGAGGACTTTTCATTGGGGAGATTGGGAGGGGAGGTATGCACTGAAGGCAAAAGCTTGGATGCACGGGTGCCACTGAGGGCGCGACTGGGCCACGTCAGACGATGTCCTAATCCAGGGAGACGGCAATGACCAACGTAGTTGAGTTTGTTGGTTATGGCTTACATACTTCGCTGATAAGTCATTGTTTGGCTTCCCCTGGCTCGTTTCCACACTTCGCGTTGTTCTGTCAAAAGAGCTCTTCGAGAAAGTCGATCGACACGTACAGAGCATGTGACCAAACCAGCGCAACCTACGAAGTGTGGCCAGCTCATCTATCGCGGGCGTGTTAACTTTTAGGAAAACCATTCGACGTACTTCAGAATTACTGATCCGGTGTTCCCACAAGACTCGGGGAAGGCTTCAAGACACCAATGGTCAAAAACGCAGAGTATTGACGTCCCGCGCGCGCAGCTTCCAGGTTTCTGACCCGTATACTAATATGGAACGCATCACAGCACTGTAAAGTCGACCCTTGACGGATAACCTGATGTCACGCCTATGCCACAGGTGATGCACGTCCACCGGGAGAGCTTCGACCCCGTGGGCATTAAGAGGCTGGTAGTGAGTCTTTAATAATCGTATAAATGATGCAGTTGAAGTGGAAAGTTCAATCAACCAATCAATCTATCTATCAGCTATAAACCGTGTGCCAAAGGCACCATGGTTTCAGCTGCTACAGTTTCCATCACCGGGAAGTGGGAGAGTATGGGAGATACTGCCAAGTCTTGGAAGCGATGGCATATTTGGTTAGTTCGGGAACCACGTAGCATTGAAGGCGTTAGCTTTAATGCATGAGCGCCACTGACTGCGCGACCGAGCCATTTCTGCCAGTGTCACCAACCAATGGTAAGTTGAGTTCCAGGGTCCCCATCCAGGGAAGCGGCAGTTGTCGACCTGACTAAGCCTACAGGTTAGTGTTTTCATGCTTCGTTGCCAGATCATGCACTGTCCACCTCTCGGTCGCTTCGACTCAGCACAGGGCTGGGCGAAAAAAAGGTCTGCGAGCCAAACGGTCTTCTGGCATGCGAAGTACATGTCCTAACCAGCGTAACCTATGAAGCGTGAGTAATCCATTTATCGTGGGAGAGTTCCTTCTTCCTAAGACCATCTGGCGTACCTCAGCATTGCCAATCCTATGCCCCACCAGACCCGACTAATGTTTCCGAGACATCGATAGTCAAACACTGACATCTATCGTATGTTCTCAGCGCGTGGAGGCCATTTTTCTGATCCATAGAACAGTATGCATCGCACCACCGCAGTGTAAACTCTGCCCTTGACAGACAAACCGACGTCACGTCGGCGCCATAGGTGTCCGAAGTTGGCAAAAGCAGCTCTGGCTCTCCCAATCCGAGAAGCGATCTCATCACCAGCCAGTACATCGGAGCTTGTTCAACTGCCCACGTCGATTGGCTCGTCTGCAAGCATGAGGTATGGGGTTTGATCCCACCCAGTCTAGTAGCAGCACTTTGCACGCGTGAAGCGCATGCCAAACCGTGCGGCAGAGTTATTTAGGTTATCTAAATTGGTTTCCATTTTTAAATGATCTGAACCAAGGAAAGTAATATCGTCTGCATACTCAATGTCTGTGAGGGAACGTCCCGGGAGCATTTTGACTCCTGAGATTTTAGAACTGATGCCTGTCGGAGTGCATGCTGATACGACAAATAACCACCGTTTGCCGCATAGACCTGCATTGACCTTAAATAAGCCAAGCAACCGCACATCGCAAAGGCGACTGTTTACTGGAATCCAGTCGAGTAAGGGGCTTTCGGCCTTGGCGCTGAGTGCAACTCCCATACCGTAGATACCAAGATCCGTTGCGTCAAGATCACCGGATACCCGAAGAGTGAAATGTGGAACATCTGAGCTCGTCCTAAGCGGCTTGAGGTGCACGACCGAAATGGGGTCTTGTATGCGTGTTTCGAAAATCCAACATACATTGACAGAGAGGGAATGCAAGGTTTCAGCAAGGGATGTCTGTTGTTCAATTTGACATAGAGTACGGACATTGAAGGCTGCAACGTGGAACAGAGTTTTCGAGGTTAGTAGGTGATTATTTTGGTTTATTATTCTGGACGAAGGTTTAGACACGGAATAGTGGCAAGGGGATTGACAGATGGGTTGATCGCACTGCACTGGTCAATGGGTGGGGAGTGTGGGAGAAGGCCGGTGATCAAAGAGCTGTAAGGGTAAATGATACTTCTCGGTTGCCCAGGCCGAAGAAGGGGGTCTGGTCGAGGTACCCCACCTTGAGACTGAGTCAAAAGTCTGACCCACAAGGCAGTGAGAGGATGTAGGGTTTTGTTCGGGCACCCTGCCTCTGACTTAAGAGTCTGAAATGCGACACCGCAGTAGTTAGGGTTTTGGGGGGGGGGACCTCTCCCGGAGCCAGCGACTCAATAGTGTGGCCCGCTTTGCTGCAGAGAGCCGGCCTGGCCGGAGGACGCAGGGAGTAAGGCATTACTGTCTCACTCCTGATACGGCTTCGCATGGCAGGTGCCTTTTGAGCAGCACCAGACACTGTGGTTTTAAAAGTATTTCGACCGTATTGAATAATGCGCCAGCGGTCACGGTCAGTCGTTGCGCGATCGGAGTGTGCGGTTTTTGGGGCCGACCTTTTCTAACTCGTCCTTCCTCGGGGGTAGGCAGCATCGTTGTTTCCATGAATGTGGAAATGCTGGTCACCTGGGGGAAACGCCTTACTACCTTCACACTCCTACCGAAGAGGACAGTAGGACTTTACCCCCAGACCGCCTCGTAGCACGATTACTCGTAGTACCGGGGTCTCGCTGCTCTTGGTTTGACTGCTCCCCTTTGGCCTTCCTGGCATGGTTGCACCTTGTGGTACTGAGTTACAGCCAGTGTAGCCCGCGGGATCATTGCAACACTCAAGCCCGACCACCACGTCAAGGTGGTAGCTTTAGGTCGGGTCGCATCACCCCAATGACGGTGAAAACGTGTGCGACCCAAAATAGTTCGCTTTGAATCGTTGTTGCGAAAGGCAAAACTGAAAGCGATTCCGGCTTTAGTGAACGATGGTGGTGGGTTAGGGAATTATCTGATTGGATTTCTTGGACCAGGAAGACATTTAAGATGGTCGGGTAGGTCGTGTGTTTCGCAAGAAAACTGTCAATAGTCTATTCGTTGCGTTTAATTCGTCCATATCTTTGGTGAGGTGCGTTTTGGGATCCTCAGAACCTGCTTCTTTTTTGCTTCAGTACTGAGAACAAACGACTAATTGAGCGCGACCAAGCGGATGTAAGTAATACCGTTTGACTGCATCCACCATGTACCGTAGATGCCGTCTATGAACTACAAGTAGAGCGAAGGTGGGTGTTAATCTTTTCTATGCAGTCTTTGTAGTCACACCGGAAAACATTCATTATAGCGCAAAACACAGGCCTATTAGATTTCATTCTCATGCAAACCCGGGTCTTATCGGGAGGTTGCCAGTACGGAATTTCTGGCCACCATAATTTTGCGCAAGGGACGTATTTACCGTTGTAGCAATCGTTTCGAGTGGTGGTAGCGTCAGGCGGGATTATGTACCCAAATAGCCTTACCTCATATCGCTGAGCGCTGCAACGTCCCCCGGGCTTAAATCACGAGCCATTTGTCGAATTAACAGGATGCTCGTAGGTCTGGCAGTAAGATGAGCTCTGATTGGGCGAGATGGCCGAAGTGGTTACAGCGCGAATTTACTGACCGCAAGGTTCGTGGTTCGAACCCGACCTCTGCCTCTCGACTTCCCCTGTCTAGGCTTGGGCAACCTGGCAGTATCCCAGCCCTCGTGCTTCCTTCTGGTAGCATGGCAGTTAGGCACCGAAAGGGTGCTACAGCTGAACGATTTTTTTAGCTCTGATTAGTCAGTTACGTTGAGCCAGGAATATCTGCTTCGTACCAATTGCGAACAGCTCATCATGGCGTCGGAATTTCTAGCGTTGCGTCGGTTCACGCGAAACACTTGGTGTAGATGCACTTGTAGAAAGATGCGCGGAACTTTACTCCTGTTCAATCTGTGACCTGTTTATGTCAAGTTAGTGACAAGTCATTCATTAGTTCGGTTCACTCGTAGAAGGCTCGATTCTCCGACTCGGAAAATATGCGAAAGTTCTTATGCTGCTCGTGATTAAACTCATCCGCAACGGTCTTAGTATAGTCAACTTTCGGTTAAACGCATGTTTTGAGGAGCATACTCAATGTGACGTGCCGGAATAGCTCATCGTGAGCCTGTTGATTCATAGCACCAGAACCATAGGAAGGAAGTAGTTTGGCAAAGTGGGATTTTAGACCAGTGCAGTTAACTGAATAACATAACCCAGCCCCACTCCCCTGTCTGAGTTAGTTTAACTAACTGGAGTAACTATAGAGTTCACCCTAATTGAAACGGCACTATCCGTTTACAAGTGACTGATCGTGCCGGTATAACTCATTCGAAGTAATGGCAGGCAGTAGACCGCTCACACCATCGTACCACCACCCAATTTACAGTTTTACGTGATTAGCTGCTCCTCTTCTCTCTTCCTCGTGAGTTCACAATCTCACAATAAAACATAAATTGTAAGATTCATAATGTTGGCCCGGTTTGACAACTTTCCTCCTATACTTCTCTGTTATTCCTCACCGAAGCCCAAATCTCCGGGTCTCGTCAACTCAGCCATCTCCACTTTCCGAACTACTCACTCCATCGTTTCTGGCTCAAAAGCGAAACTTGTGCTTACGCACTAGATTCATGGTATCACGCCCACTGTTGGTGCCCGAACAGTGGATTTCACATCTTTATGGTGCGGTTCAGTCTATCAAGCAGTAACAAACCGCTTTTGTCCCCTTGACCAATGACAACTGCCGAATCTGAGTCACAAGTGAGGTTACGAGTGTGTCCACCCACGTTGCATGAGCCCTCGACAGTCAACATGGAGGCTGATTAGTGACTTGGGAATGTGCTAATGAGAACGGATATGCGTCAACGTCATCCTCACTACTTTAAACTTACTCGAACGGCGTTGCCGTCCCACGATACTGTAAATTTTGGGTGCATTGGTCGGGCATATCCAAAAGAAAATGGAGAAGAATGCATTGCGATTCCAACATTATTGATGGGTGTGTACGAAACCCAATTAAGCAGCTGCCCTGACCAGTTGTATGCCAAGCATTTCTTTGATTTCGTCAGGTGATACATATCGTAAATATTTAACTGCCAAGGGAAGCGGATAAGACCCTAGTGGAAGCACCTCTCCGGTGTGAGGCTGAATCTCTCCCAGTGCAAGTAATTGCGGAGTCGAGCAACTCCGCTCTCTTCTCGAAAGCGCTCTCGCGCTCCTTTTAGGGCTACACACTGTTTACTGTGACACGACCCTCTGAAAGATTTGATCGATTCAGGTTCCTCCATTTGACTCGGACACGAATTCCGGCTGAAGATGAGTACCATTGCTTTACCGCTACACAGATAATGTGCACACAAATGAAATTGGCATGTTTATTACTTTCTCCCATAGGAGATTATTTGTGAATGGGGAAACCATAGCGGAAATAAGTTAAAAGAAAACAAGAAAACCCAACTGCATCTGTCAATGGTATATGTTCAAAACAGTAGAAATTTTACACGAATCCCAGTAAACTAATAAACAGGGAAGCAATGTTGAACCGCGTCACTTGCAATCTGGAATAAGAGCATCCGGGGAGCAGTGAATACGTCTGATCGAGAAATGTTCATCTAGTGACTTCAGATGGCGCGCCGATCCTTTCAGCGAGTTCTTCAGCTTTGTCCGTCGGCTCCGGCTGTGTGCCACTTCCACGTAGCTGTTGCTCCCAAAGCTGACTGTAATATGAGTTCGGCTGGTTCAGAAGGCTCAAATGCGTACCCCGTTCGGAAATGCGTCCGTTACGGAGCACTAGAATCTCGTCCGCATCCACAATCGTACTCAGACGATGGGCGATCACCAGGGACGTTGTTCCCGGTGTAGCTTTGGCCAATCGTTGCAATATATTCTGGGTTGACAAATGAAAGCAAATAGACGTAATTGGGAAAGTGAAAAAAATATTGGGAAGAGGCGTCTTCGAATAGGTAACACTGGCACCAGGCGTCATCGCTGTTATGGGCTCTCCAACTTTCATCCTCAGACTATGCTTACACATAGGCTGTTCGCAAGAAGATGGGGAATGACGGTCGATTATTGGAACTTAGGCAATAAGGTGCGCCCACCTAAACACAAGACCCTTAAAACATCCTTCGGGCAAATCTTAACACGACTTCTACGATGACTGAAAATCTATGGTTGGCAGTAATGTAGTCTCACCGAGAACTACTACTTTCACTTAACAAGACATCAGTGTAATGAACCACTAGGCCGAGAACATGAGCGACAATTCAGCCACAGAAAATGGAATGGATGGTTTTCAATAATAGGCATGAAAACGCCATATGGAATGACTCCAACGCGTCCATTGCCGACCAATTAGACAGTACTAAGCACTAGCTAAGTATAATACCCTCTCAGTAACTAATTCACTAGAAAAGCCTCTAACATCGCGATACTTGGCGGGAATGCTGTGAGGGGACGATTTTCAAATGCTACAGTAAATAATTTTGGCTGCGCAAGAGAAATTTCGGATGTGGTTGAGCCGATCTTTTTTCTGGCGATGAATGGTTTTGTTAGTTTCAGGCAAGACTTAATTACTTTCGCAGTCTTCTGGTACCCTCAGTTCCAACGGGATTGAACTTTTGTAAAACTATAAAGTGCTTTTATTCCAAGCGCACCTTACTCTGGTGTTCGGAAGCATTACAGGTGTGGCACACATTATGAACCAAAGCAGGAAAAGGGTCGCATTTTTTAATCTCGACGCAGCGTTTCACCTCTATTTGGGACGCACTGTGGCTTGTGCGGCAACGGGGTTCAACGTAAAAACTTGAAATCTAGGCTTAATTGAAGGAACTCTTCCTTGCACACTGGTGATAAGCTTATCAGTGTCCATTGGAAACCGTAAGTTGTGTATCGGCGTCCTAAAAGAGGTGGCTTTGACCTGACGAGTAAATCCGATAGAAAGAAGCTCCTTCAATTTTTAACTGATCAGGGACAGGAAGTATGTACTGGGATACGCTAACTTGTAGCTGCAACAAACAAGCGGGTGCATGGCCCTTCTACGAGAGAAACACGTATCCGTAGGCTGCTCCAGCGATAAAAACATTTGACCGGAATAGGTTATAAAGAATTTCTACTTGCGTACAAACAGGATTTGAACTACTCTGCGATTTCGATTGGCCAATTTAGAACGGATTTCAAGCTAACGCAGAACCGTCACTGCCACAAATTGATAGAATGTCGTCCGAAACATTACAAACGCAGGAGAGCGATAACTGGCACACTAGCAGTGCAAAAGAAGTATATAGTTTGGTGTTGGAATCCCCAAAATGAGTGCGCTGACAACCCATCGGTCACACACTTTCATCGCAGCGCAATTGTTTACTCACATAATTCTTCAGTTAGTGAAATTTTACTAAACGGGTCACATGCAGAGACCGGTTATAGCCACCGGAGGAAGGTATAAATGTTTTTGTTGCGCCTTCACTGACGAAGCGACGTATGTGCGACATTTTGAGACAGGGGCCACCAGCCAATTTGAGGGCGATTCGAATCGGAATCCGGGTCACCGAAGCCCGAATAAAAGCTCCCACCTTGATGAAGATGATTTAGTTTTAGTTCTGCAGTGATCCGGCAAGCTACACTGGATAGAACTCCGTTCCTCCAGACTAAACCATACTAGCAAGGTTAAAGGAGGGCAGCGAGACTCCATACTACAGGTGGTCGTGTTACGAGGTGGTATGGAGGTAAATTCGTACTGTTCTCTGCATTGGGAGTGTGAAGTCAGTAAGACGTTTCCTTCGAAAAAACAGCATGTCCATATTTCTAAAATTAGTGAGGCTGCCTTTCCCCCAGGAATGACGGATTGGAAAGGAACGGTCGTAAAAACCGCATACTCTGAACAGCCAACAGCCGGTGAGTCATTTGACAGGTCAAAAAAGCAAGTAAATCTTACGAAAGTCCGATGCGTCCCAGAAGGCCTTGGCGGTGCGTAGCAGCATTAGGAGTATGATTTCTATACCTTCATCCCTGTAATCTCGGGCCAGGCTGGAGCCCAGTCGGCAGGGTCGGATTACTGAGTCACTGACTAGGAGAGAGGTCTCCCATACCGTCTACTGCTTTCGGGTAAGACTCTTGAGTCAAAAACTATGGATGGGGTCGCACGACCTAGATTTAAATGCTAATTTGTTGGTGAGAATTTCGAGTCAAAGGTCCAAACCTCCCTTTTTTCAGCCTGAGCGGCCTGGAAGTATCTCTTGCCGTTACGACACCAGCAGAACCGACAGTTTTGCTTTTTGTACATATTCTTCTCACCCAATTCACCGTTTGCATGTCTCACTTTTCGACCCTTATCCCTCAAGTCAAAAGCAAAAAAATACCCCGTTTAACATATTAGCACTCTTTGCCAGATTGGCCAACAGACTTCCCTCGTTCATCCACTATTATCCTTGAAGGTTGACTTGTACTGTACATCAGAAACATGCCCGCAAGACTCCAACACGGTGATGCATCTGCGAACGCCTCAGACGAACTGCCATTGCTGGCGATTCTCTCTTCCGGTATACGGTGTTCCTAGGGTTTAGTCTCATGGTATCTACAGAGTAGGAATCGCTCTGAGCTCGACAGCTGAATATGCTCTGTTGGACTGGATTCCTGTGAACAGCAGATTGTGTGACGTCTGACTATCCGGAACAATCGAAACCCATCAAAAGCGGGCAAAACGCGTATTTTGTTTCGGATCTCTTTCTATGGCCCCGCGAACTGCAGTACGCGTGTTACCAAAGTGGAATTCCATCTCATCTTTCGGATCTTCTGTGAGATGCAAAAAAACAGACGTAAGCTGATATCATGAACGCTTACATTTGATCACTTGATAACATTGATCATCGCTTTGTTGATAAATTAAGTGTTCCTGCCCGAAGAACAAGTAATCCTGATCGATTCAGGCACTTGTGCGCAGACGATGGTCTGTCTCCTGCAAGCATCAACTTTCTGCACAAAAGACCACAGCTTGTTACCTTCCGAACAATAAACAACCGTACAAGCAGTCAGACCACGTAACAAATCAGCTGTCGATGGCGACCGTGTGCTCAAGACGGTCATTCCTTTTGGAAATATGCACGGACTCCGACCATGCTTTGCTAATAAAGCCGACTGACCGTTCGTTTCTCGACAATGAAGCAAAGGCTGTTTCTCGACTCGAAATACAGTCTGCAAGAACCGTCGATAAATGAAAAGCATCAAACGGAATGATCTAATCCGCTGTCAACAGCAGTCCTCACAGAAAAACTGGGTTATCATTAACAGAGCCTTTCAGTCTGCCTACCCTAAAACCGAGCCGCGACAGGATTGTCAATGAACATTCAGGCGTTCTCTTATCAAACAAAAAACATCCCACCAGGACAGTTTGATGCCGAATTAAGATCAATCCAAAAATGGTTGACCTGGGGCCTGAGAAACGATCGCAGGAGACGACGGATGAACAACGCTCAGGAATTTGGAAACGGTTGGAAAAAGTAAGTTCGAAAAAATCAATTCAAAGAAATCTACGGCAAGCTAAGTCATCCAAAAAAGACTGACACTCACAAAGCCGCGGTTGTCAATGCTGGGTAGAATACCTTGGAAAAAAGTTCAGTTGGCCTGTCGCTACACTGATGACATTAACGCCTTGCGTGGAATGTAAAGTGAACTTATCAGTTCTTTCTGAAGAGGAAGTTCGTGAAGAACGAAAGCGTCCAGAAAAACAAGACATCTGGTCCGGATTCTTTCTCGTCAACTCAGTTCAAGGGCGGTGGAGCAGTGCTCGTGCATGAAATCACAGATTTGATGCATTGTATATAGAAAGAGTATCAAGTGCCAGAGAAATGGCATAGTAAGCACCAAGGTGCGGAAAACAGAGGTATCAGTCTTTTGCGTCTCCCTCGAGAATTATCGCAAGTATCGTCATGCATGTACTCAGCAGCGCCCGAGAAACGGCGAATCAGTGAAAACTAAACAGGGCTACATCCAGGTCACGGATGCACTGGTCATGTCTTCACTCTTTGACAACATCTTGAACATCTCCATGCTTACGGACGGCCAAATCATAGTCTTCTCTGACCTAAAAGCGGCGTTTGACTCCATTGACTGCTCTATGGTATGGCGCCATCTAACTAAATAAGACGTCCCCGAGATCTTTATTTCAATCCCCGGTTGCCTGTACGCCAACATCTGTTGGACGTACAAAAGTCTACAGAGAATTTCCTCCTACGTTTACTACCAAAAATGGGATACAACGGGTCTGCTTTCCCGCCGTTTTTCTTCAACATCGTAACCGAAGTGATTATAGTGCAATCATTTAGACCGTCTACAGCCGCAGGAGTCGAGCTGCTTTTTGGAGAACAACTCATTGACTTGGGGTGGGCGGATGACATCGCACTGCTCCGTTCGTATCCAATCGAAATACAAAATTAATAACTTAGTTCACTTAACCACTAGTTTCGAGGCTTTCCACGATCAAATTGTAAAGTTCTACCTCAATAGTGGACGAATAGTTCACCCAACTACAGCCTAATCGTTGGACTTGGTTACCCATTCTACCTATTTAGATATGTCTGTCGCTTCTATTGGCAGTTTAGGATAGGAAAAACTCGTTCATCCTTGTATAGATGTAATTCGTTACTCATAAGGTTGCTGAAAACTCTTCGACGGCCCACGAACGGTTCACCCATCCTGGGGCTCATCAGGTAAATGAAGTCCCCGAGTTTCTGTCAACTTTATGTTCCACTTGATTACGCTCCGCACCACTTATACATGACCGAATCCGGAACCGTTTCTTTATGTCGAGAACATCATAAACGAGATATTCAGCTGGGTTCCAAGTAGGTCTCCCGTCAAAACTACATTGGTATGCAAATGAGTGTACTTTTCGCTCAACCTTCCTCCAACATAAACGCTTAAGGCGTCATGATGTCAGTCTGTCAGTGAAAGCACACGCTCACACGCTGTCGTGTGAGCTTGAAATCTAACCACATTGCGTGGAAGATAGAAGACAACCACTCGCTTTCGACTATCTATGTCTGCGCAGCGTTGAGCGTGCGAGTATTTCCAATGCATACCGCATGCTATTTGACAAGTTAGCCGGTAGACGCTCGACTGGAAGTTCGACGCAATTGTATCTGCTGTGCTGGCTAGATTGTGTTGCGCACGTTCAAGGACCACTTGCCCTATCAGGATTTGGATAAAAGAAACCAATAGTTGTACAGGCTATGAGATGACATGGAGGTATTAACAACTTAACTCGGTCTGGAGCTAAAAACCTAACCCAGCAATTACTGAACACCCTCGCCGATATGGCGAAACCAATGGTGCTCTTGTGCTCACCCAATCAACCCACTTTAAAATACGGCTCTACCCGTTTCGTCTTTGATATATTTTAGGTCTTCTTTCAAGTCTTGCCTTCGTCGGCTTCCAGCGACTGCGGTGACCGGAACCCATCAGATGCACACAGACAGTTCATGACGGACAGACAGTTCAAGACGGAATGGAACGGGTCGCCAAACCATAATTTCGCCATGCTTTCCACTGGGCTACCAGAGCCCATGAACTAATCAGTTGTGACGACACCAGCGGAAGTATTAGGTTCGTATAATATTTGTGAGAGCATATGAAATAAGTACATCATTCTCCCAAACATCGAATAGGGACCGATTTGGAATGGGTGTGAGGCTTAAAGCTAGTCTCAAAGGAAACAACGTAATTCTCTTCTGAAGACTGAGGTCTGTTTGTCACGAGACCTACCCTAACAGGTCTTACCAAGGAGACTCAGATCAAACGAACTTGTCAGGGAACGGTGCCTTAAGGCTTCTCACCTAGTTTTTCGGTTGCCAATTTCAATATAAGATTTATCCATACATTAAGACCAGAAGACAAACTGCTTTCCGATTGCTCAGCGTTCCACGATGGAATTAAATTTCTAGACTTTAGAATCATCTGACTCCTGGAGAAGCCGAGGAATTAGTCTGAGAGATAACGTCGACGGGTTACAAGGCGGTCGCCTCATAGGAGTCCGAGAGGATGCTCGCGATACGCTAACGTACATTGAACAAGCAGTGTTTCTGAAGCGACACAAAATCTGAATTAGATATTCCCAAAGGGCAACAAGCAGTCGTAGAACATTACATTTTCATCGCTGTTGCCTGTAAAAAGCAGGAGGGAGGGCACTCCGATTTTGGCCCGACGAACATGGTAACACGAAAAGCATAGTATATAAAGAGATCTTCGTAGCAAAACACAAAACTTTCTTTTGTGCATGGGACTGAGGAACTGTACTACACAAGCGCCATAAAGTTGGTTTGGTAACCAAAAGCGCACTCACATGCTCGGTAATGGAGTCCAATGAGGAAGTTGCCTCGTCATAGATGAGTATGGGTGCTTGCTTCAATAGAGCGCGGGCGATGGCAATACGCTGCTTTTCGCCACCACTCAATTTCAAGCCTCGTTCGCCAACCTAGAGGCGAATGATACATATACTGTTAATGACAAAAATAAAATTACTGATGATAACAATCATCAAAGAAGTAATACTATGGTAAACTAGAAGAACCTGAAGTACAAAACAAACCATGTGCCGTATTGCAGTAAAAAGTGGAATTGTAACAGGAACTCAGAGGAATTCCGGAAACAGCATTTGTAGACATGCGAGCCTATCCTCTCAAAAGACTGTGCACCGAAAGTAAAACAAATAACTGGGCCTATGTGGAAGAGATGACACTCGATTGATCTTGGATAAGAACTCCAGTACACACAATGCAAACGAAAAAAAAACAGACATCGAGGGCGGAATTCGAAACAGAGACATCTAGATTGCCAGATAAGCACCTTGGTTGGGTACCGCAGACACTGAGCCATTATGGAAGCCACACAAAGGGTGCAACAAGAGCGCTTACAGTCTACGGCTATTGATTCATTACGCAGAGGTTCGGTGAAACAATGTGGCATCCGTGGTAAGTCAGCTGGTGAAGTTCTTTTCAGGTAGGAGATAAGTCGCGGGCCAAAGTCAAATGTATTGGGTTACTGCTCACGGCGAAGCAGAGTAGGAAGCGATTCAGGTACGAGACCGGTAAACGACTTAAATTAACTTAACTGGTGAAAAGGTGAAGTAGGATTTCAATTAAGATTCGTGCAACATTTTATACTACATGAGCCAAACGTTAAAACCGTGGTGCACATTGGTAATTACCTGGGTTTCGTATCCGTGCGGCATACGTTCGATGGCACTGGCCAGATCGGCCAGCCTTGTCGCTTCATACACCTGTTCCGGAGTGGCGTTCAGATTGCCATATTGTAAATTATAATAAATTGTGTTGTGGAACAACACAGCGTCCTTCAAAAAGCAGAACACAGTGAGACATGAAATTTTGAGAAAGCGGAAACCACGGTAGGATGAATCGAACATGTATGCCATTCACTACTAAAAACCTAATCCAGTACTTAATACAGTTGTGTATCTGGAAAAGGCGGCAAAACATTTTGGAATCACTTGTTGTATGTCAACAATTAGAGCAAAAAACAACAAACTGATGTAAATTGCCCGATTGAGGGCAGAGTGGCCTTATGTCTTATTTAAATGCACGTTAATCACACTGCAGATCAGTCACCGGTGGCCAAACTGTATAGATTTCACCCAGTTGTGGGTTCGAATCTTCCTAGAGATCGATGAGACGTAAAGTGCTGCTGATTTCTGACGGGGATGAAACAGCCGTACAGTGCTTCTCGATTTTTCAATACAGATCCGCTCCACTTGTAGGGAGAAGCATTCACTACAACTTCGGTCACCTAATACTGTCAATAAACACCAACAGAAAATCAAAGATACCTGAGGTACGACTGCAATCGCACGTCGAAGGCTATCCAAATTCACTGAACGCACGTCCTGTCCGCCGACAAGGATGGCACCTTCGTCCACATCAAAGAACCGGTAAATGAGCCGAACTAAGGTGGACTTTCCGGCTCCACTGCCACCGACCACGGCTACTCGTTGGCCCGGATCGACCTGAGGTTGGAGTGCGTACAGAGTTGTGAGCTCGGTAAGTAATATGAAGTAATAGGGCATCCAAATTAACAAATGAAGTATAAGCATCAGCCGGGATAGCATGGCAATTGGTACAGTAAATGTCGTTCTCTCAACTTATGCGTCCAAAAGTATACTATTAGCTAGGTAACACCAAAATGAACTCGAATTAGTGACCGAGAACATGGACAAAATTGACCATAACGAGTTCATACATACGTCAACGCCGAGAATAACCTCAGTTTTACTAAAATTTGCGGTTTTAAAAAGAACGATTGAAAAATTAACCCTTACGAATAACTTGACAGTCTCATTAGAATCATACTGCAGTTAGGCTGGACGCTGTCTACGAGAAAACAACGCCCATATCAACCTAAAGCCAGTAGATTCAGTATCGATGCTTACATGTGGTCCAGTGCATTGCGCATAAATTACACATGATATTAGTTGTCAAGAATTTACGCAATATGGCCGATCGTCCCAGACTTAACTTCGGAAGGTACACAGTAATACTGAAATATTTACCGAGAGCTCTAAAGGAATGAAAACAACAGTACGAAATGAACATCCGGGTTATCCAAGACACATGCTGTGTTTTGGTTAAGGACGGGACAGTTGGGTGTCATGTTGCGCTAATGTTCGAAGGTATCCAAACGGCAATACCCCTAATGAAATCCTACCACTTGCATTGTAGTCTGCGGGCTTTGGTGGCGCTGTGGCTCTAGTCAGCATTCCTTGCTGAATTGTTCTTTCAAATGAAGCGTGTCAGTTTGAATGTTTGAAGTGAGATACGAGTAGATGGAGTGAGAGAAGCTCGATTTAGCAAGCGAGAAATCAGGGCAAATCCTCCGGTGGATGCAATTCGCCTGAATGGTCAGTCAGAAATGTAACCCGAGATGAAGTTTGTTGCTGAGAAAATGAGTCCACGCTTTCTTGTTCTGTCACCAATTTGTGGGTCCTTCCTTAGGTCATATATGAAAGAACTAACCCTTGTGTAGTACAGTGGTTGTGTGCAACATGAAATTGCATCAACGTGATACTGAAATACGCCTTTCCCTTATGGGATTTCCCCATCCTTAAAACTAGTAACATGTCAAGGATAATCCATTTTTTGTGGCGTGCTAGTAATATGTTGCTGAATGCCCCCCATGATTTCCAAACACTACATCTGTGGTCAAATTTCGACGGCTGTGCAATTAGATTATTCTTTCGAACTATATTGCCCTTGTGGAGTATCCCATCAGGCGAAGTTCGGTACTACAAAGATAGCAATGAAAAACAAGAGCGATGTGGGGTAAGGGGACCGCACTCAAAAAGCTTCCAAAATATTATGCGGGTTCCGATTGAGCTGACGAATGGTGATGCAGATACACACCGAGTGGAATTTACTGGTCCGAGTAAAGATTAGGGACAGCGGTGGCTCCACTTTTCGAATCTTTCGCTTTCTGGAATCTTTTGGAATCGCTTGTAAACTTTTTTTCTTACACAAATGCTCACGGCATAACAGTAAACAAATAGCCGTAAACCGACAGAAACCCCATATACGGACCCTTCTTCACCATACAGTATAATCGCTCGTCAGGCCAGTTTACTGCAATCATGCGAAACGCTGATATTCAACATGTTTGACTGCTTCTCAATCATGCGACCCTAATAGGTAAGAAAAACGGGGCAGGAAGATGGAAAGCATGGAGACGGACTTAAGAATGCTCGTTCAGTTCGTCTCCAGTTTCTCTTGTGTGTGTTTCTGGAAAAAAGAGACTGAAGCATCCCAATCGCTTTCTGGGGGATTCATTTTTCGGGAATGCATTCCTGGGAGAAGCAACTGTACACTCAAGTTGCCAACCAAGTTGACAGGTAACAAGCACAGCGCAAGCATGCGAGCTACCTTCGCGTGCACAACATGCCTCGCGGATCGGGGTGATTTTTCGCCAGGCTCCTCGGGCTCCTCGGCGCGGTACTGACTCACAGTAAAGCAAATATTGGATATCAGTAAAAAAATACCCGCGCAACACGATCAACTGGGGTGATAGTGAAAGACCAGGAATAACCTCACCTTAAAGCTTAGTCCATCGCAAATAGACCTCCCGACAAGCACGTCAGATTTCTTACCGCCCTTGGACATGTAAGCAAACTTGACATCACGAAACTCGATTGAAGCGTTGGATTTGTCAATAATCAGATTGGGTGCACCCCGAGGAGACTGTAATTTGAGAAAAAAGTGAGAAGACAATGAAGGGGTTTAGGTTCTTATTGTAATGGTTCCTGAATAAAACATGCACAACAGTGAATGAATAGTCACCGCGATATACGGTGCCAACCAATCAGTCGAACTGAATTTATGGAGCTTCCTCGAGTTTATGCTGGTGATGGGTTCAGAATGACATTAAAATTCATTCCGCTATGGAGCTCTGACCTGAGAAGTTCCGACTGATGTAAAAAATATCACAGGACTGATATCTGAGTGGCACCACTAGAAACTGACCCATGCGGACTCTGCAGATCATTAGTTGGGTTACATGATGCTCAGGAAAAGTCATCAGGGCATTCAGAATACAATCAAAAACTTATTACAACCACCAATACGAAGTAGAATGTGGTGAATCTCAAATGCACAGCCAACTGACTGGTTGCCCTGAGTGGAACTTAACATACAAAGGCGGTAGGATGGACGACGTGACGGCCAGGCCGTTAAGGAAAATAACATGCAGTCGCAGACTCTCCTATCGAACATGGTTTTTCCGCTCGAATCATTCGGTAGATTGGGTAGCGCGATAGTAGTCGGTTTATCATTTCGCTATTGGTGAAATCGCCCTGAGGACAACAGCAGCAGATAGCCAAAAATCAGCGATAACAACTTGGCTGTTCGCTAGTAGTTTGTGTTCCCAAACAAAATAACCGTACCAGTTGAGCTTACAAATTCACTTCTAACCAAGTCGCCTCATATTAACTGGTGGTAGATTTTTGACGACTTCATCAAGATAGTAGCGGTACCATGTCATCTAGCGATCCACCTGGATAATGATTAATTTACATCTTACCGAGGGTTGTCAAATAAAGTCCAATGACTATCAATGACTATCTGAGGTCTCACAACAGCCTCCACGCTTAACAGGTGCAACTGGCATCGTAAGGCTAACCAGGAGCTAGTCCATATAATTTCAGCTGATATGTCCATACAGTAACGTGGGCACATACAAGCGAACTCATTCGAACAGAACCCTAGTAGTAAAATGCTCACTTTGATCTTAGGCTCTAATTCCATAAGAAGGAACATGGTGGACATATCGACCAGCGACTGTCGAACCTCACGATACATCGTGCCCAAAAAGTTCAAGGGAACCGATAGCTGGAACAGCAGGCCATTTACAAGAACCAAGTCACCGACGGTGAACGCCCGCGCTGTCTGCTCTGCAGCAGTACCAGAAACAAGGTCGCCTACCGCCGCGGCACTTGCAACGCCACTGATTGGGTCTAGTGCGATTTGACTGGCGACAGCAATCATGGTGGCGGCCAAACCAGCGGAGAAAATTGCTGCTTGGCCGAAGTTTAAAACCGCCAAACTTGTGGTTGTCTTGATGCTCGCATCTGCATACTGTTTCTGCAGGCGGTCGTAAATTCCAGCTTCGTGCTCTTCGTTGTTGAAGTACTACATTTGAATACAAAGAGAATGGTGAGAGATAGAGACAGTCTACGCTCTTTGAGGAACCGAATGAACTAAATAAAACAAGAAGATATAGTCAGGAGAAATGACGGAGCGTTTGCTTCAAAATGTGTGCCTTGTTAATTTAAAAATGATAGGTTTGTCTCATATAATATGGGATTCTAATCCTACCAGGGAAAAGCTGGTGGAATTAAGATACTGAGTTGTTTTACAGTGTAGACAAAAGTAAGAAATATCATTATTTGCTACTGGATACCTAATTTTGACATCCGACCGTAAAAACCATCAGCCATGGGGAGAATGGAATGACACTAGACAAAAGCCAATGCTAGTCCCCATTCCCTTTCAACAGATAGAACCAGGACTCTTACGCAGAGTATATCCTTCAGCAAGTATCCACATAAGATAGTTAAGAATCACCCACAATGTATAGCAAACCTGAATCCTAAGCAAACCACCGAAGAAATGAAGCAAGAGAACAGTGGTACAGAAGCATTAGAATGGTGTCCAAGTTGGGGGCTATAGCGGGGATCCAAGCCTTTAAATGGCAAGGCTAAATCCTTATTCGCTAGGCCACACTGGTTCAAGTATCCATCGTGTCTGGCCGTGAGTAGATCCAGATCAGTATACTGACTGCCACCTGTTAATTCAAACTTACTTTGCTATCCTCATCCTATCATGCTGGCGCTAATACCGTTAGCATTGGTCAGTAAAACGGGCTTCGTCAAAAGGGACGAAGTTATTTGATAACGACGACAGAGTGGACCCTGTTAAAATAGACTCTGTTTAAAATGTTCCCCAGTAAACACCCTCCCAGTTTCTTGACTTCCACATATGGCGCACGGGAACCGGGCCTATTCTCTTGTCAGGGTCGGCCATAATACAGCAAACTAAAACCACCAGAATCGGCAAAGCTGCAAAAGAACAGTATCGCATCTGACTGACTGTTAATTACGTGACGTAATTATTTATGTTTCCCTATTCCTCAGACTAATTCATTGCCCTTCCGGTGACTGCTCAAATTTCGAGACTGAACTATTATATTTTATACAAAGTCGACTCTATATTAACTGTTTTCATGACTCGATTTATTCACATTCATTTCTGGGTTTGTTGTTGAACATTCTGTCCCACTTTGAACTGCACAACATTTTTCCCGTTTAATTTGTCCGATAGCACACTACCCTTTCTGTGCCATCCTGTGTTGCTAACTGCCCAAGGTTCAATCTAGCCGTAAGCTTTCCTTTAATTCTGCTCATTATTTACTGTTAATTTCTTATAGAACCACGGTCTACCTATCTATACTGTCCGCCAACGTCTAACTCAATATGTTGTTTGCTGCCCAATTGCGACTACTGAACAAACGCAGGTGAAGTCTGTAGGATTCGGTTTCGCCACAATTGTTACTGACCGTCCGTCGTTGAATTAGACTACATGTTAGCTGTCAGATAGGAGACCTAGATCGTGCGTTTAGGCTAATTAACCAACTCCTTGCCTTGAGATCAAGGCCTTGGCACAGGATCGTACACTGACGCCAGTGGTTATTCAAACTGAGGGTAAAACTGCTGAATCTACTATTAAACACTCTGGAAAAGCAACAAGATATCAAACCTGTTTCTCACAGAAGAAAAGCAACACTGCGAAATTATTTGATCCCCGTAATGAGCAGCTGTGAAAAGTGAACTCACGATCACTGAAAAAGGAGTCGGGGCTTTAGGATAACTGTGGTCATTGAGAATACAATTTCAGCTCATGCATAGCCTCAAAATGTGAGTCAGTGTAAGATAGCGAACCGAAGTCCGAGGCACACATGCTGTCGAGTTATAATCCAGGTTGTTTGAATTGTGAATTTGTTGGTTTGGGCGCCTCCTATGCTCATCCGCACACTAGCATTAGGATCGTCACTCACCTTTTGTCTCCATTTCATCAATGGTCTTCAACATCGACTGCACATCAGTGCACATCGCTGTCGTACAAAATAAGTTATCTGAAAGCGCTCTTATGAAGAAAAGAATAAAAGAGGACAGGGAAGGACCTGGTGCTAGCCTGACAATTATTCCGAGATAGTTACACTTCCGAACACTCACTCAGACACCCCGGAGGAAAACTGACAACAAAAAGGCCAGTGATGTAGATTAGCAGACGTATCTTGCAGCGCCTCCAACCGGGTACACAAAGAATCACGCGGATCCACATGGAAAGCGAGTCGCGGCGATAGCACCCAAACGTTTCGTAATCGCTTTCATATCCCCCTTCCAGACCAAAGGGTAACCACCTCTGTGCTTCGGAAGCTCTCAAATGGGCACGTAAAACAGCATTCTCTTCGGTAAATGATGACACAGTATTCGCGATACATGACCGAACCCCCCAGCTCTTGATGCTAGACAGGTTCTTCCAGTGAAATCCCCGTTGCACAACGGGACACGCCTTATAATTACCTCGTTGCGGATTCACCGACACCTGCTTACACGAGCTATAGTTCTGAGAAAACGGTTGTCAAAGACCTGAAGAAGTCACAGTTCGGCTGCACGCAGAGGCCACGACTCACAGCCATATAACAAAACAGTCCGTACTATAGCCTGATACAGACTCCCCTGGAGGTTCGGGGATATGCCACTTTGACGCTACCGGTGTCTCAACTTAGCGACGTGACCTCATCTGACAGACTGGTCAGAGTGGTTACAACTTCCAAAAGACGTCAAACGCTTCACAACTTAGAGTACGTGTCCTAAGATTGTAAGTGGAATGTCCAGTGACTGCATCTCCAGGAGCGTGACCTTGCAGTTTTTGGGTGCAAAGCGCATGCCAAAAGACAGGATGATCTTGATCACTTTATTAAAACAACCTGCACGTTCTTTTCGAAGACGAGAACGATATCGTCTGCATATTCCAGATCGACAAGATTTTCGTCAGTAGCTATTTGAACACAGGGGTTTTGAAAAACCGCTCATTATGTCGTCGAGTATGAAAGTAATGAAAGGAATGGAGAGAGTAGGCATCCTTGTAGAACAACACTTTGTGAAAGGAAGCCTTGGGGGGGCTCTGCATACATCCTCACAAGTCTGAAAGTCTGATAGTACAAAGAAATTACATTCGCAGACTGTTAGGGCATTCCCTGCTGGACAAGCATGTCAAGAACATACCGATCAGCCGAGTCGAACGCGCCTTATAAATCCAGGATTACGAAAACTTGGTGGTTTATACATATGGCGTTGTACTAGCACTTGACGGTATGTGGAAATTCGATGAACGCTGAAGATTTTTGATCAAAGGTTACACACGGCAGTGTCCTGCTTTCTTGTTAATTTCAGTATGACTATGAACTGAACGGAGATTTTGAAAACAACTCAATTAGTGTAAAAAAAGAAGGGACCGAAGGCGAAATTATTAAACACCGAAAGAAGCTAAACCTCCCAATGTTAACTTACTTTCACTGTCTCATAGTTGATGAGGGAGTCCGTTGCCTGACTACCGGCACGACCATCCGCACGATTCATTGCAACTCGGAACTGCGTCCTCCATCGAGTTATCGCAAATGTAAACGATGTATATGCACCGATACACGTTAGGGCGATTATGCTGGCCGCTGTACCGTACTTGTAATACTGTTGCCAGGGGCCAAAAATATGAAGAACAAAGCAGAAACTGACAATGCGACTTTATATATAGTTTACAAAACAAAAAGATGCGTGTCAAGTACGTCAAACGGGCACAAGATAGTTAGCCCCAGAACTAGACAATTATGCACAGGAGACGGAATACCCAGTGCCACAGGCCACATAGCAGAAAGTATAAAAAGAGTGTCAATATAATTGTTTAAAATGATACTAATAGTGAGCTTTCGATTAAAATCACGCTAGAATTCTGACGAAGATAACAGAAACCAAGCAAGTATTTTACTGTCGCGGTCATGCGGTAGACCAGTTGGATGGTTCACCTACACCAGTGACCAAAGCGAATGGCGAATGGATGGAAACCGCTATCCGTTTCATCGCTTAACACTCTGGTGTTATTCAGGCTACCCTCAACGTCTCGTTGGAATAGCGACAACTGCTCTATGCAGTGTCCGGTCAACTCAGTTAATTTTTAAGCTGCAAATCACAGAGCGAAATTGATAATTTCACCGATGTAATGGGTAGAAGGAAATCACTCTCGGATCACTACTGAGTGGGTAATCAATTCTACTGACAATGGACTCCAGCTTGGTCGGAGCATACGTTGGCATGAGTTGACAGTCCTTTGGAATAGGGAGAACGGAGGAGTTGAGAAATGGCTTTTGAAACCCCAAAAGCAAGTATGAAGAAGGCAACGAAATGCGTCACTTGATATGGATCGTTTGCGGAATACCAGCCACAAAGTTGTGTATTGGGCAAACGGACTTGTGGTTTCAAACAGAAATACCAACACTGTATCGACAGCTTTCCTTGAAAGACCGTACCTTATTTTACAGTTTCAGTCAAATCTTTCAAACCTGTTGATCAACTTCTATACACTATTCAAATCGCTTTATGTATTTAAACAATCAACGTTGCGATACTCGAGCTCGGGGCCTCCCTACTGAGACCTGCGAAGTTGCTTCATCCGACTTGCTTTGTATGAGCTGAAGCTATTTCCTCTTTCGTGGAAAAATTATAGGACACGTCGAATAAAACACTGTTAGTGTTGAAAATGATTCCTAGCCACTTGCCTTATCATTTCGGCAGCTTAGTTCTGGTGAAGTTTTTTCCCTGTTTGGCGAAATCCAATGTCAGATTGACATGGACTCCCAAATGTGGACGTTTTTAGATCTATCGAACCATTTAGATTGCTTGAGTTTGAGGTTTCAGAAAGGACACAGGACATAGATCGTCCCTATACGAAGAACAACAATCAATGCAGAACTATGCTCGTTTTCATGATATCACAAATCTCAGGAAGATACCCCCGAATGTCCCTTCTACTGATGTGTGGACGTCCACTCTGGAACAAAGTTTATTCAGCTGTTCCGAAGTCCCTTAAAACCACTAAACTAAACTATAATCAAACGACATCTTAAAGAAGAATTGTGGTTAACCCTTGTGGATTTTGACAGTGTTCGATGAATGGGGATTTGGTGCAGTTTGAGAAATCTGCGTATGAAATGGTAGCTGCGTACGAATGCACTCTGTGTGAAAATTCGAAAGATGAACCATGCTGAACGTCCTTATCGTATTTGGTGGAGTGAAGTCCACTAAAAAGTAATTCTGGTGACTGGAACTACTGACCTGATTCCACACTACAATCATGTGCTAGAAGTAGAAGGAAAACGAAAACTGTCTGAACAATTGTCGAATCTGCGCTCGTTGTGCGTTGCTTGAAGAGGTTTTTTTTATATTTAACGATTTACATATGGACATATTTGCGGCTGATATGTAAGCAACATTGAAATTCGATTTGATGATTTGGATGAACGTTTTGTCCGGCATGCAGAGATGGATCAAAAATCGTTCATCTCTAGCACCCTTTCGGTGCCTAACTGCCATGCCACCAGAAGGAAGCAAGAGGGCTTGGATTCTGCCAGGCTACCCAAGCCTAGACAGGGGAAATCGCGAGGGAGAGGTCGGGTTCGAACCACGGACCTTCCGGTCAGTAAATTTGCGCTCTAACCACTGAACCATCTCGCCCAATGTTAATCACAACATAGCAACCAACACTATATGCCCAAAACTTATTGATTCAGACCATATGCTTACCCTAGAGCTGACCCCGCCCCAACTTTTATCATAAGACTTTATATGACGTTCAGTGTTCACTCCGTTATTATACCCTTTACTTATAAATATAAGGTGATTTACATCGATGTCTGACGAAATTAATTTGAAGTGTTAACATCTCTTCTCGCAGTTTTGATCGGATCGATTGAATGGATCCAATTTTTCAAATAACTTCAGCTACCATGCTTTCCTATGGAAGAGGTGGACAAATAGACGTACGCAGGTAAGCGGACAGATACACGAACTAACCGATCCGCTTGGTAACCTAAAATTATCACTCCAGTTGAATCGTCGCTCTATATAGAACTAAAGACGATCGATGTGATAGATTGTGCAGTCATCAAAGGACCCGGAAGCGTTGAGGATACAGCACGAATAAGGAAATGTTAGCAACTAAGATGTAACATAACTGAAGTATCTACTAATTCGAAACGACTAACAGTTGAACATTTGAATGAGTTGCGTGTCACTCATTGGAAGCTTGGCTACTGAAAACACTAACATTCACTACCATTAAGCTACCGACTGGACAGGATTGATATGCACGCGAACGCGATACCCATCAAGTGAAAAACCAACCCGCAGATATTCCACCATATCACACACAACAGCTAAGAGAAGATCCTCATGGAAGCTTAGAGTTTTCAGTGTACTTCAAAAAGGGGTGATATATGGCAAGTCCAATGAACAGCCTAGGTTTGCGGTTAATGGGGCTTCTGGACCATTTTAACTTTGACCGTGAGAGCAACGAGGAAGTCAGCGTTGAGTTGTTTAACTATCTAGATTCAAATTCAACTAGGAGAGTGGAGTTTGAAGCGAAAGTTGAGGGCTCAATTGCAGACATAAAACGGGCATGCACCATCATCAGCAAATATGCACCATATGTTATCAAGGTCATAGGCGTAAAATGACCTCACGGACAACTGCTTCTCGGTGTGCACCTATGTGAGTATCATACTAGCACGAGGCATTAAATTAATTATTAGGAGTACTAAAAAGACACGCAAATGCAACTAGTTAGGACTGTCGCAAAGGCATCCGAGAATTTTCATAAACAACTGACGCGCTGCACCAACCGACAATTTAAGTAAACAAACAAACAAGTAAACAACCTGTAAAATGTCCGGAAGATGGAGTCTTAGTGTATTTCTATAGGTATGTCTGCAGTTCATTGGGACTTTCAGAATTAAAGTTCCGAGCGATTTCGTTTTTCTATAAAAAAACACACGTTAAGCCGTACTCTCCTCGGACTTAAAAGGTCTGTTAAGATGCCGTTTCGTAGGACTGGAATAGCTCAGTGCGCATCTTTTGTTGCTTCTCGAAGAACCCACCGAGAAGGCGTACAGTACACGAAAATCTCAAAAAGTATTGGTCAAAGAGCGTGCGCAAGATGGCCAACAATAGCTATTAGGATGGGTTCTATCGATTAGAAATAAATGAGGTGGGTACGCAAGTAATTACCTCACAAAGTGGCAGGCCGAATCGCGAGTAAAAAAGCTTTGAGGGCCCTGCTGTTGCTTGGCAAATCTCGAGGTACCATCGAATAAATTTTGTTCTGTGAAGTAGCAAGCACTGGCAATAAAACGGAGCATTAGTTCGATACCGACCATGGCATGAACCGACTCCTGCCACTGCTGGTACCCGCAATGGAAACTCAAACACTGATTACTATGCAACACAGATATAAGATTCATCGTCATACCAACGAAAACAGCATCGTGAGGACTAAAGTCCCGGGATTGGACGGGTAACACACTCCCTCTGTCCGCGGAGCGGTCTGATCGAATGCATCGATCAACGTGGGAAGGGTGGAGCCATGGCTCACTATTGTTTACCAGGCTTTCTTCAGCTGTGGCAGCTTGTAGACCGGACTCGCTACCTTGCTGGGCTTGACTTTGGGAGCTGAACTCATTGTGATTTCGGTGATTGCGGCACAAGGTGATTTCATTTAAACAACACAAAAGGAGTGGTCAAAGTATGGAACTACTGACCCCTGTTATCACGAAACGAATGTTCAACATAACGAGTTAGAGCGGAACTGAAGAACTGAACGGAATTTATGTAAACAACCGGCGAATTGCGCGCCAGTGGTTGTCTCCTGCAAAGATGTGTAGGTCGCCCTCAATTTCTATTACGAGTTGCGCACTTAAATCTCCTATGCACCTGAGCCCCCGCTAAAATATGAACCATGTTACGGAAACAACCTAACATATGTCTCCACAAATACACTCACTTATATATCAACTGGGTTTTCAACTGAGTGTGCTGCACAAAGGCCGCCTCATGTTTCATTTGGTACGATATTCGAGATATCGCAGTATATTTTCACAAAAGAAACTACTCACAAGGTTGCTGAAAACTTTTCGACAACCCACGACCGGTTTCGCCCATATAATCCCAAGAATCATTCTATTCTAACTGGCACCACATTTATTCGGATACCTATATGGCACCAAGCACGGTTCCTCTTCGAATGAATCGAAGCATGAAGGGGATTCGACCACAAAGAACACCAGTCATTTCAAAAATCAGTTTAACAAAAGAATCAGGTGCATCAAACTGTTAGGCATCCAACATTTTGACTTGGGAAGCAGAAGAACATCACAAACACTTCGTGGTACAACTGATCCTTCGTCCTAATCGTGTCAAAATGCCGAGAAACACTGTACAGCCGTTTCGTGCTAACGGGGAATCAGAGTGCACATCATAAACCTCCAAGGAGATTCGAAATGGCAACCTCTAGGCTAATAGTTTAAAACTAAACCGTTCGGCCATGAGCGGTTGATCAGCATCTCAATTAACTCGCGCTTAGACAGAATATGGCGCCAATCATCCTTCAATCACGGAATTCACATCAAATGGTCACGTGTTGACTAGCCCCTCGAGTGACGACTTCCAAGATCGAAGGTTCACACAACTTGTGAGTTATTCCTTCCTCTGAAATTAGAAATTGTTGATAGTATGAGGAGATTTGGGAACAGCTGCACAGTGGTACTACGCTTCTTGGCACTTACAGGACGTAAGGTCAGTTGAGAATTTCCACATCTCATATTACTATTAATTTCGTTGTACAGCCTAGCAACCGTGACTTACCAAAATGCCGGTAACCAATGCCACCTCCAGTGCAGTGGGGAACAGATTGAACACCATCGCTGTCAAAATGAACTGAATACCTCGGGCACCACGGTCAATTGCTTTGCCCAAAGCTCCTGTTCGTCTGCCTAAGTGGTACGATAAATCTAGGTCATGCATGTGACGAAACACTTGGACACCGACTTTGTGAATTGAGGACTGAGCGGCTTTGGCAAATACAGCAGTCCGAAGTTCGTTGAGCCCAGAAGAAGTCGCCCTGAATATACCATCTGAATGAGCGGAGTGAGAATATAAACAATACACTCAAGCAAGTAGTCGCGATTGGTGAGAACATTCCATAGACCGCCTGGTTATTCAAAATAGGCCGAGCACCTATAGCGTCGCAAACATCTAACTGCTCTATTGCACGTGTTGCCGTGTTCTAATTTTGAGCCAGTCAGAGAACAAAACTTACAGTCTTTAAACTATATGTGCAGTACGCAAAGTTGGACATTTTATATGAGATAAGACAATGGTTTGAAATCCGGCCCCGATGAGGGATGCCGAGAGAAGGCCCAGGCACCAAGTGCTTTTCATTTCCCATCTAGAGGTCTGGATAGGAAGTTTCCTGTCCTCATAAGAGTTCACACATGAGTTGCACAATTGCATAGATGCACATGAAGGCCACTTGAATGCGAACCAAACCGAAAATTGGCAATGGACATCCAACAGCCACTGGACATTTTAATGGAGACTTCGTCCTGTCGGCAAAGTCAAGCTATGCTGAAAAGTCGAGGAGAACTGTACACCTGTTTCATCCTTATTAGGAATCATCAGCAGTGTGTACCTCAAAACTCTAGAGTCTCGAATCCCGTGACCACCCGGTCAGTAGCTTGAACCTTAACCGTTAGGCCACGAGCAGCCGATTAGTAGTTTGATTAACTCGGATATAGCGTCGCTCATCCTTCAATCACAGGATCCACATTAGGTAGTTACATGTATTGACTGGCTCCATGAGCAAACAATTCTCAGATGGAAGTTTCGCTGAGCAAGTGAATTTTGTTATTCCTCTGAGCTACTTATTGTTTACTTACTTGCTTATATACTATAAACAGCTCAGAGGAAGAAGAAAATTCACCCAATGAGTGAAACTTCCATTTGAGAAGTCACTGCTCGAGCAGTCAGTCAAAAACGTTCAACTACGTAATATGAACCTCATGACTGAAGGATGAGCGGCACTGTATCCTTTCTAAGTGCGAGTAAATCAGCCAGCCATTCGTGGTCGAACCATTATGTTCACACTACTGACCTGAAGGTCGCGGATTCGAGACTTTCTAGAGTTTCGTGAGATGTGCACTGCTGATGATTCTCAACAAGGATGAAACAGGTGTACAGCACTTCTCGGCTTTTCAGCGTAGATTGGCCTCACTTAAAGGACGAAATCTCCATTAAAATTCCCAACTCTCCCCAAACGACCAACAGTTACTAGACCGTATTCACCAACTTGCTGCCAATCCAAGTATGACGAAGGTAGACACAAATTCAAAATGTGTTCATAGGTTTGCTAGACTCTATTAAAGGGAAACTACTCGAACCACTGAGCTCACTCAAGTACCCAGGTCCCACGCATCTTTCTAATGGATATGTTTTGGACATGCCATCTGCCGAACTAATCGTGCGAGAACGACGCATCTCCTGCCGCAAAAAGCCTTGTAGAGCCGCCAGGCAATCGGTCTTCCCATGAAGGTTTGAGCAATCAGTCTGTCACTCGCCCCGTGCCACTCCGTATTAAATACGGACGTTAGGAGCCGAGGGTATTCACAAACTGGAATCCTCTGAACACTGGTGAATCAGAGTTGCTCGAGTAGCCTGGCGACAGAAAATACCGAATAAGATCCAGAAAGGTTCCCAAGACTAATATTCTATCGTCGGCCATCAAAAGAGGTCAGTGACATTAGTTTTGCCGCGTGCTTGGGAAAGACAGGCAGAACCGTGCGGAAAATCAACATAGGTATCCCCACTCCACAATCATGGTTGTCGGCGCGGTGTTCAAATCACAACATAACTTGCTCAACTAAAAGCGGTAGCCAACATAATGTGCCTGCAACTGGCTTGTGGTGCACGTCGCTAAAAATAACAGTGGATCCAAATGTGTGCCGACTATCTTTTCGATCCTCAACAATGGGCTGAGGTGAGACCTGATATCAGTGGGGCCTGGTTAACTGAAAAAGTAGGCAGCCTCTGGATTCAGAGGGCCGAGATAGATTCTGTTTCATCCTTGTCTGGAATAACATCCTACCGCTAAGCTAAGCGCATACAGACGACTGATCAGTCAGTTCCAGCACATGGAAGTGAAACATGACCCCTTTGAATTGACTATTTTTCAAGGCAGATGTTGACCACCCGGAATAGCATACTGCTAACGGTCTACGCTGGTCTTTCGAGGGATGATTGCGGTCCAGGCAACTCATTCTTACACAGTAGACTTCTTATAAAAGGAAGAGTGACCATTCTCGAGGAAGTGGTATCAATCGACCGCATAAACCACCATCCACATATCCGCATATCTTTACCCCTTGAGGAATCAGTATTACATACTCGTCTGTTGAAGGAATCAGATGTTTCTATTTTCGTCACAACTAGCTATTTACCAGACTCCTGATACAGCCTCAAACACGGAGAGCAAATCCCGATTAATGGGTTGGCTAAGCGTCATATTGCACAACTGTAGCTAACTGCAACAGTTTTATGGATTACGTCATGCGTACATGTGGATGGACAGACACATACTACCTATCGCCGGCCAAACCTAGAACAAGTAAATCATCGCCCTTCAACTCATGGTGAGAAGGAATATTGGGTGCCAAGTAAGTGTGAAGCCCATTAGGTTGTTCACGTGTTTTGGTCAGCTCAGCGAGAACTAGAATAATGAAGACCATACCTGACGGCCGCCGCCCTCAATTCAACAAGTTTGATCCGTATATATCGACCAAGTGCACAAATTTTAGAACTAGTACAGACTTTTGCACACATGCTGTGGCCCAATCTTTTTTCAGAGATTTGGCGTTTGCGGGAACTATGAAGTGATCCTTGTTTGGAGCTGATTGTCCTTGAAAGAATATCGAATCAAGCCAATTCTAAAAGCAGTGAACGCAAGTGATTCTTGTAATCAACAAGATCCTTCTAGGGCAGCATTACTTGAGGATAAACTCAGCAAAGCCAGCATAAATAATAAGGATGCTTAGGCTAGCATTCGAAGAAAATCAGCCGAGCTTGTTATGAGATCTTCGACTTCATACTCTGTCAGTGGCTTCCAGCATAGGCGCAGATATATTGTCAAGGATTTCTTCACGTAGTTTTGGTGGAACGAAGTACACCTTACAATCCTCATGGGATCAGCAATTGGCTACGGTAAGGTGGGAGACAGCAGAGCACAATGTGTCAGTACAATTGGCCTCACTTACAGCAAAGCAGTGTGGCGGTAGCTGCTGTGGCTGGGTGGATGTCAGCCAAGAACACTGGGACATTTCCCGAGTAGCAATCGATGGCATACTTGAACACAAATGGGACCAACACATTGACAAGCTTGGCTGAAAGCAACAACGACAGGGCAGCGACCACACGTAACCGGATTCTTGGTTGATCAGCAGGCCAAATGTAACTTAACAGTTTGCTGACAATGTACCAATCAGATAGGGACTGAGGGAAGGGATGCATCATCATAGAAGAAAATGATATATACAAAGACATGAGGACAGTTTTCGACAAACACAGCAGAAAACAGAGACGATAAGAAGCTTCCATCAACCTTCGTCTGTCGTCCCAATTCAGGTCGGAAATGCGGTCAAAGCGTACCAGAATTATATAATGTGCGTTCGAGAAATACACCAAAATATAAGCCACACACTTGTTATAAATCCTGCGCGTGATAAAGGGATAATCAATGGATGCGCTTAACCCGAATTCAAGTCCGAAAGCTAACAGTTCTTGGCTCAATTTAAAAGAGACTACAGCTCATCCAAAGATGTTTTTCTCATGATTAGATGACACTCCCTCACCGACCGACTCACTTTTTGCAGCAAGTGTCAGATACAAACACCCACACAATCTAGTAAACGTACGTACATAAGTATATATATATATATATGCATATACAGCGAAACAATGGAAAATAACTCCACTTTGCTAGGGTTTCGAGCGAGTATGGGTAACAGCGAAGAAGGGGTTCTAATACGATATGTGAAAGATGCACCAACCCAGACTACTGTTGCATCCAAAAATTCCGAAACTAATGAATAAATGTCGCCGACTGGATCGGTTTTGCTGAATATATACGAAAGCGATGCTGCACAAACAAAACCTGCCGTGACAGTTGCGTAATCACAGCTCACTTGGAAAGTACCGTGTGACAGACGAGGTAGTGCACCTAACGCTGCTGTTTAGGTGCGAATATTGATCACTATGAAATAGCGATAAGACAACGCCTTATTTCTTAGCACTAGGCAGATGTCTAAGATTGAAAGAGGTACTGGGCTGCCAATGTGCAAGTGCGCCGATTTAGCTTAACGAGTGAACATTCACACGAAAAGTTTTCATAACCACAAAAGTTACACTGCCTCCGTCATACACCATGCGTACCCGGCTCAGACGAATGCAATGTACTTAACAAACCAAGGGCATCAGTACTCGGAACTAACTTTACTTAGCTCATTACTTTGGACAAACGAAGGTGACCAACGATGAGCATGAGGCAGATAAACCCATGAATAAATGCGTTCCTTGAACACCAAGGTAAAAAATAGTTCAGCTGTAGTACCCTTTCGGTGTCTAGCTGCCATGCCAAAGGAGGCACGAGGGCTGGGATACTGCCACGTTGCCCAAGCCTGGACAGGAGCAGTCGAGATGTTGAGGTTGTGTTCGAACCCATGGACCTTCCGGTCCGTAAGCTGGCGCCTTAACCGCTGAGCTACCTCGAGCCCTTTAATACCATCTGGTGGCGGATGTAAATCAAGCAGCACGTTTGCCATTTGCGTAATAGTAAAATCAACTCTGATCGAAAATCGGAGTACGCTGCTTAGTGTGAAAAAGGAAGTTTCTTTGAAATCTGGATTCATTGTCTAATAAATGGGATACATAAAATAATGGGGGCCCGTTGTTCTTGAAGCACAATCTGAGCACACATTACGCTATGTCATCTGACTGTAGAGAAATGATGCAGTATGAGTGTGAAGAAATGGATAAAGATATGCTTCAGTCTCGGAGCTGATACACGCAGTACATGCGTTCGTGGCCCTTGATGGCCTATGCGCAGTAATACAACAGAAATTACAATAACTGAGCGGAGTGCGCGATGTTTTAGGGTAGGGTTTATAAATTCCTTCACAGAAGTAATGACATCGATGCGTCTGAAAACAAATGGGAGCCGAAAGGAAACATAAAGATTGCAAAAACAAATGTAGACAGTATGCAGACAATACATAAACAATATCAGAAAATCCGAAGAGGAAAACCTCATCCTCAGTCCGGCCCCATAAGATACTTTCAGGGGGTCATCGTATTCTGTCATTCGTCGGCTTCACTAATGAGTACCAGGAAACTAAGTTAAAGACAGTAGCTTATGATCAGTGTAACGCATAACTCTGGCCAACAGATGCCAACCACCACTTGACATTGAAAGCAGTGCATTGGTCTCCTTTTGGCCAATTAAAATGCAATCCTCCCATCACCACTATATAATTCACAGTTGGTAACTCAAGCACAACCTGAAACGAAAAGCAGGAAACTGATAGCATCAAACTTCCTACCCTTTTTGGTGCAGTAGCAAATGGTTGAGTGTCTTGATCACTGGATGGATGCATATGCTGCTTGAGTTTGCTCGATACAAGCATATCATGCTGATCAAACCGGTCACGAAATAAACTGTCCCGACTACGACGACTCAACGAAGAAGAAAAGCGTGGAAAAACTGAAGTGGTGGCGGGTAACGGGTACTGAAATCGTGAGTCAATTAATGAAGCCGCGTAGACCTGACGACCAAATGCTCCAACCGATGACAGTGAAATCGGTGGCGCATTCCTCCGCAAAATCCTGTGCAGCATGACCTGTTTAGGCCGACACAAGCTTCGCTGGGTACTTGCCAAAAAACAACGGAGCAATCAGATCATTATGGCGCCTAGAAAAGCACAAAAAGTAGTCACACAACAACGAATGGAAATTAAACAAAAACATGTAACACTCCACAGTCACATGTAGATGTGCGAACAAAGACTGGACATCAAACATCACATTAAGTTCTAAGAAAAAGTTGGAATGGGGACAGTAAAAAAGTAGGCAAATGGTCCGAAAAAATGTTACGATCTGCTGAGTCAAACTCAAAGACTTCTGCAAACAAAGCCTCCAGAATAGCCGAGAGAAAATATTCAGGAAACTAAAAAAGACTGCACGCCTGCCGACCAGCCGATCTTCTCTTCGTCTCTGCATCAACAGTTAGTACTCGAACCTTCCTCGGGATCATTCCTAAAGGCGATGTTTTGCTGGGGCTGGGGTTAAAACTGCCTATAAAAGAGGTGATCAAAGTGCAAAGCGGGTCTAGTTTGGGAGATGGAAGGTTGGTCCACAACAAACTTGGTAGACACGTCAAAAGGGCTGCTATCTGCTGCAAATGGTAGACAGCCGTAAGGGGACCACGGCCCGACCTATGGGAGCGCTGCGTGCCTCATCAAAGTCTCTGGGGTGCGATCCCAGTAGTCAATCGGCTAAAGCGAATGAGCCTAGAACAGAAGAGTGGATCGATGAGTTTAGCATCCAGATCCCAGGCACGTGATGTCAGCACCTAAGCTGAGGTGATCTGGTCATGTATTGCGTATGCCGAACCATCGCTTACCGAAAAGGGTGCTGTCTCCCGTGCCCGATTCAGAGTGGTGCAAGCAGAGGTGGTCAGCCTTTGACCTGGCAGAGGGATATGGGGGCCACTTTCTGTGCGACTAGCTTTCCAGGATGGAATCCACGTGATCCCCACTGTGCATAGTTGGAGACGCTGCAAGATATGGCTGCTCATCGACATCAGTGGTGTTCTTGTTGCCAGTTTCTATCCAGAGTATTTGGAAGTGTAGGCACCTCGGAATGGTTGTGGTAGGCTAGCACTTTTATCCACTTTTATTCTTTTCTTCATAATAAGGCTTTTAAATAAATCAAGGTAGTACGGCAGCGAAGCATTAGTGTTGCTCTGTCGACAGTGATGATGATGTCATACCCTCGCTCTGCTTTTATCTTCGAGGGGCCTGCTGACTTCTCCATGGACTTATCCATTAAGTTTACTTTGGTGTACCAAGTGAACACCATGCGAAACCGATACTACGTGACGCTGAACACTAAAGAGCAGGCAGGAGGTGAACAAGTCAACATTCCTACAACCAGACAAGCCGCTGGTGCGAATACCAGATACCACATGAAGATCAGGTGAATTGTGCTCAATTTGTGACCAACTCAAGGACCAAGCCACTCCATTTGGAGGTTTCAATAACAACCCGACTTGTCCAGCCCTTCGTCCGGGCTAGAGAAGTAGAAATTGAAATGAACCTGTGAAGCTGTTGTGCCGAACTGACCGAACACGAGGCAGGTATGCATCACCCCACAGTCTGAATGGCTGTTGTCTACTAGCCATGGTTTAATTAAAGTTTCATAAGATTAGCCAAGAGCATCCACACACCCTCAAATTGTGTACATATACCTTCAAGATGAAAGACATCTACTTTATCCGGTGTTCTCCCTGGTTTTGTTGCTTGTTTATACGGCCTGCCATTGATTGCATTATTCTTCAGAAATCAAATGTTTTGTTAGGCTTTTAGGTGCACTCTGAGGCTTTCTGGAAATGATAGTGAGAGAGTAGGGACTAAGCATCAGCCGAAGTTTAGTGCAAACTTGCATAGATTCAATTTCTTCAAACAGCGTAGGAGCAATAAGTGTGGAGTCCAAGCGCAATCCAAACGAAGGGAGTTGGGAAACTGCGCTCTATACAACCTATGCTTTGTCCGAGTGTGAACGCTGTCGCAAAACGTTTCAGCGAGTCTAAACAAAACTGGCGTTTCTGCAGGGTCTGAATGAGATATGAGTTCTCCTTAAGTAAACTGAGGA
This sequence comes from Opisthorchis felineus, assembly GCA_004794785.1. Taxonomy (NCBI): domain Eukaryota; kingdom Metazoa; phylum Platyhelminthes; class Trematoda; order Opisthorchiida; family Opisthorchiidae; genus Opisthorchis; species Opisthorchis felineus. Next base: position 66,717 of record SJOL01007097.1, read on the forward strand.
TCCGAAAGAAGCTTTTTAAGGCCAATGTGCGACCCCAAAAGAAGTTGCACACAGATTGTTATGAGCCCTATGATTGACAGGAATGACGGACAGTTGAAGCACCTAACCATTGCACTCAAAACTATGAAAATTGATAGTTCCCCCTGAATATTGTACTGAGTATAAAAGAAGGCAATAACGATCACCGTTGTTAGCGCGTTCATCAGAGTAAACTGACGACTGGATCACTTCAGAGACCTCGCCCTGTTATGGCCGACACTGGAAGATGAACGATACTGAGCCGAATACAACAGTAAGACATCCATTAAAAACATCTGTTTTGTTCACACAGTTCGGAAAATATATCACCACCATTATCATCTTGGGCAGCAACAAATCAGTGGTGGAAACCGGTGCTTAAGCATCATGCAACAATGAAATAAAGCCTCGGTAGAACTGAAAAGGTGGAGGGGTGGGGACGGGTGGGGACTTAATGCAAAAATCCCTACGGACCTAAAGAAAAACGACCAAGAGCGGTACACTCAGTTTCCAAAACAACTACAATGAATACACTAAACATCGCACAGCAGGGTTCTATCAGTGGGAATGACCTGGTATCTTGTGGACCTCGCCCAAAAAAACCTAGCACACAAGGACGTTAGGCAAAAAGTTCGGTTAAGAAGTGACAGAAAGCACACCACTGGAACGGCTATATGCCAAGTTCTGTGAATTTTGTAACCATTCACAAGGAGAATCACGTGGACGCCAATAAGAATGTTTCGAAGATCCAGAAGTGCTCAACTTAATAGCCGCTCACTTCCTGTTGCCGCCCCAGTCTGTCCATTGCGAACCGCCTACAAGGGCTAAGTGTTAAAAACACGGTTTTTTGTAGATGGTGGTCAAGCACTACACACCCTGACCACCATAACATGACTAGCCTCTGCTGCTGAAGCGAATCCAACCTATTAACTGATCAAAAAATTATTCAGCTGTAGCACCCTTTCGGTGCCTAACTGCCATGCCACCAGAAGGAAGCACGAGGGCTAGGATACTGCAAGGTTGCCCAAGCCTAGACAGGGAAAGTCGCGAGGCAGAGGTCGGACTCGAACCACGGACCTTTCGGACAGTAAATTCGTGCTCTAACCACTGAACCATCTCGTTGATACTGATACTCACCTACGGAGCGTTTCAACAGGTAAACACTGCAGCGAGTTCGTCTGTTAAACTGCCCCGACCTAAAGCTGTCACATTATCTTAGTGGTCGGGCTTCTGCGCTGCAATGATCCTGCGGGCGATACCGGCTGGAGCTCAGTTCCCTAAGTTTCAACCATGCCAGGAAGGCCAATGGGGAGCAGCCCGATGATGAACAGCGAGTCCCCGTACTGCGAGTAATCGTATTACGAGGCGGTCTGGAAGTAAAGTCATCATGTCCTCTGCGATTGGAGTGTGAAGACAGTAAGCCGTTTCCCCGAGGCGACCAGCATTTCCATATGTGAGGAAGCGGTAACCCCCAAGAAAGGACGGGTTAGAAAAGGTCGGCCCCAAAAACCGCACACTGCGATCGCGCAACGACTGACCGTGACCGCTGGCGCATTATTCAATACGGTCGAAATACTTTAAAACCAAAGTGTCCAGTGCTGCTCAAAAGACACCTGCTGTGTGCAGCCGCACTAGGAGTAAGACAGTAATGCCTTACTCCCTGCATCCTCGGGCCAGGCCGGCTCTCTGCAGCCAAGCGGGTCAGACTATTGAATCGTTGACTCCGGGAGGGATTCCCCAAGAAAACCCTAACAACCGCGGTGTCGCGGTTCAGACTCTTGAGTAAGAGGTCACGGGCAAGGTCCCCGAACAAAACCCGGCATCCTCTCACTGCCTTGTGGGTCAGACTTTTGACTCAGTCTCAAGGTGGGGTACCTCGACCAGACCCCCTTCTTCGGCTTGGGCAACCGGGAAGCATCATTTGTCCTTGCAGCTCCTTGATCACCAGCCTTCTCCCATACTCCGTCCCCACCCATCAACCAATGCAGTGCGATCGACCCCTCTGCCAATCCCCTTGCCACTATTCCGTGTCTAAACCTTCGCCCAGAAAAAATAAACCAAAATAATCACCTACTAACCTCGAAACATCTGATCCACGTTGCAGCCTTCAATGTCCGTACTCTATGCCAAATTGGACAACAGACATCCCTTGCTGAAACCTTGCTTTCCCTCTCTGTCCGTTCGCTTTCCGTCAGCATTACGCGTGCCAAAGGAGAGCAGCTCCGTCCATCAACTTCGAAAAGTTTCAGTAGCTGAAGAGTATTCAGCTGATCCGACTAGAAAGCTACTGGAAAAGCACAGTGATGCAGATGACGAAGATTGCTTGGAGGCGAGTTAGAGAAGCTATGTTCTCAGCTTTCAGAAATGTCTGCTCAAGTCATCTGACTCGACCAAATGAACACTAGATATCGTCGAGATCAGTCGATCTTTTGCTGCCAGAAAGGCCATACCAGCAACTAGCGACTGAGACGGCGCACTTAGATGCCTCAAACACCGGATAATCAGGAGCTTGAAAAATGGCAGAGAACGCTGGTGGATTTCAAAGGCCCGGGACTTGGACAAGGCTTTCGCTACAGGCAACAGCCGCGCCCTGTTTCAACTGATTCGATCAACCAGTCAAGAGAAGGCAGGAGGCAGCGACACAAAACGCGAAAAAGACGGAACATCAATTCACTCCCTCAGTTGTTGTCTTGAGCGATGGGCCGAGCACTTTAAAGAACAGTTCGGCTGGTCTCCTTCAACACAACCTCTGGAAGAACCCAGCGTACCTGAAAGGAACCTCGATACCATTGCCGTCATCCTGGATGGGGACCCCGAGACGGGCCACATCAATGGTTAGAGACATTGTCAGACATGGCCCAGTCGCGCCCTCAAAGGCGCTCGTGCATCCAAGCTATTGCCTTCAATGCATAGCTCCCTTCCCAACTCCCTCACTTACCAGTCCATTGACAGTGCTGTATTTACGTACCAATTTATCAGCTCCCGCTTCCAATGCGCAGCTACCTACCCCACCTCCCCAAATCATCTGTGAACGAAACTGTGGCAGCTACAACCACTGTACGACAAGTACGCGGTTCTTGCAGCTGACTGATGATGATGATGATGATGACCTCGACACCAACCCGCCATCAGAAACTGAAACCCAGCATGATATATTAATCCTGAAGCGCGATAAGGCGCCTGGCGCTGATGGTTTGTAACCCGCATTCTTCAAAGAGGGTGGCGAGGTCCTGGTGAACAGTTTGATAACCATACTGCAGAAGATTTGGAACGAAAATAGAATACTAGCTGAATGGCGCTCCTCGACCGTCATCCCAGTTTTCAAAAAGGACGCAAGAATGTCATGCGAAAACTTTCGTGGCATCAGCCCGGAATCCATCGCATCTAAGGTCCTCTCTGGCAGTATTTTTCGCAGGTTGATCGATTATTGAGAGGGACAGGCCCGCGAGAATCAAGCTGGGTTTCGCCCTGGTCGAGGATGCATCGACCATATCTTCACCTTGAGACAAATTCTTGAACAGCGCCACTCCTTCAGACGGCCCACGTTGGTCGTTTTTCTTGATTTAGAAGCTGCTTTTGATTCTGTCAATCGTCAGCAACTTTGGCAGTGTCTGGCGATCAAAGGTGTCCCTTCCAAATTTCTATCCCTTATGAGGGCACTGTATGCGAACTCCCGTGGGCGCGTACGAGTAAACGAGAAGCTCTCGCCTGAGTTCACCACGTCCAGTGGTGTAAGTCAACGTTGTCCTCTCTCACCTTTCCTCTTCAACTTTGTTATTGATTTGCTGCTTGATATTTCTCTGCCTGCCTTTGTATCCTCGGGAGTCGAAATTCTCTCAGGACGTTCCCTCACAGACATTGAGTATGCAGACGATATTACTCTCCTTGGTTCAGATCCTTTAAAAATGCTGACGATTTTAAATAACCTAAGTAACTCTGCCACACGGTCTGGCATACGCTTCACACGTGCAAAGTGCGAAGTGCTGCTACAAGACTGAGTTGGGTCAAACTCAAGCCGCATGCTTGCAGACGAGCCAACCGACGTGGTAGATAAGTTTGTTTACCTGGGCAGTTGTGGACTGGCTGGAGATTAGGTTACTTCTCAAATCGGGAAGGCTAGAGCAGATTTTGCCAACTTCCGACATCTATGGCGTCCACGTGTCATCAGTTGGTCTATCAGAGGCAGAGTTTACACTGAGGCGGTGCGATGCATACTGCTTTATGGGTCTGACGTTTGCTCTACGCGCAGAGGACGTAAGAAAGGTGTCAGTGTTTGACCATCGGTGTTTCTGACGCATTGGTCAGGTCTGGTGGGAACATCGGATTAGCAATGCTGAGGTACGCCAGGTGGTCTTAGGAAGAAGGAACTCTCCCGCGATAGATGAATTACTCAAGCTTCGTACGTTACACTGGTTAGGACATGTACTTCGCATGCCAAAAGACCGTCTGGTTCGTAGAGCTCTTTTCGCACTGTGCTGAATGGAAGCGACCGAGAGGTGGACAGTGTATGACCTGGCAACGAACACGTCTGTTTCGCTGCTCGAACAGGCCAAGTCTCACAGCCATACAACAAAACAGCACTCACTGTAGCCTGATACACAAGTCCCTTGATATTCAGGGGTATACCACTCTGGCGCACTTAGCAAACACAGCCTTGCAGATTCGTGCATTGATCTCATCTGTCACACTACAATCAATGCAACTTCCAAGATACGTAAGTCGATTGACAACTCCAAGTGCCTCCCCGTGGATTGTAAATGGCGTGCTCACTGACTGCACGTTCACGAGCATGAGCTTACACTTTGTGGATGCAAAGTGCATACCAAAGGACGGGATGACTTTGGTCATTTCATTCAAAACCTGCGCCTTCTTCTCCTCTTCAAAAACGAGAACGATATCGCCTGCATATTCCAGATCAGTAGGGTTTTCGTCAGAGGCTATCTGAACACCGGGGTTTTGAAGACCTTCCAGCGTTAGTCTTATTATCTCATCCATCACGAAATTAAATAAGAATGATGAGAGTGGGCACCCCTGACGGACACCGCTTTGTGTACGGAAGCTTTTGGGGAGTCCTCCGTATATTCTCACACGTCCGGAAGTCTGAGAATACAAACTTGGGAGCATTCCTTGATGGGCAAGCGTGTCAAGGAGAACAGACCCGTCAGCCCAGTCGAATGCGCTTCGGAAATCCAGGAATACTAAAATTGTGGGTCGTGAAAACACTAACCAGTAAACTGAGTCGGGTCGACAACTGCTGCCCTGGATGGGAACCTCAGGCGCCAACTCAACAATGGTTAATGATACTGACAGAAATGGCTCAATCGCGCAGTCAATGGCGTTCATGCATCGAAGCTATCGCCTTCAATGCGTAGGTACCCACTTCCTAAACTACCCAAACATGCCATCGCCCCCAAGGCTTGGCCGTATCTCCCGCACTGTCCCACTTTTCAGTGATCGAAACTGTAGCAGCTGGAACCAATGTGCCCATGAAACACGGTTTATAGCTGATAAATTGATTGATTGGATTGATTTTATTACACTGCGGAGGCACCGGCACCGAAGAGGCTACCTTTCGCACCAATAAAGTAGGACTGCCCTCAGAGTGGTTTCGTAAACACGGCTCCCTGACCCCAATGGTATTCGTTTCTGATACCAGATATGATGCAAGTTGGCGATAATTGCTCGTGCCTTGAAAATCCGTGCAATGACTGCCTCTGACACAGTGCGGTCACAGCTCATGCAGCTGTAAGTAAACCTAGCAATAATTCAAGCTTCTGATCCTGAACTTTAAAAGGGGCATAAAAGCACAAGGCTTGGCGATGTGAACATGTAAAGTGCATGTCTAGACAGCTGACCATTTCGGATATTCTATTTAGGATAGGTCGTGCGGAACCATGGTCGTTAAATAACGGAGCAATACCATACGCACATCGTCCTGTTGGCGAATTCTCGTCAAGAAATTGTTCCAAGGCTTGTGTGGGTCGTTCTGAACCAGACGCGTTCCTGTTCGGGTAACTCGCCAAGATCATACCATAGTTATGCCACATGGCAACCTCCACATGTGACCTCACTTGGCTTCCAACGTGGAATGGCATGGTGTATTGGCACATACAAAGCATTTCAGCTCAGCTAGTACTCAGACGGACCTCTGAACATATCGTTCCTTTGTATACGCCCTCCGTCTGCTCGGCACATCAATAGTCCCCACCTTGTTGATAGGCCCAACAATTTGCTGTTAACCGATTGTACGCAGCTCTAAGCGCCGCGAATTAAGCATTCAGAGAACAGATTGAAGCTAAACTCATCCATCCAGACAGGAAATATCCCACCAATCTCAACCACCACACCGTCTATTCTTGGGTTTAAAGGACACTTGATGGTTTGGAATACAAAATCCAACCCAGGGGACGGACACGCCTGCTGATTGGGATGCAACTGGTTGAGATACTGGGTTTAATCTCTAGTAGCTCAACTGTGATGTTGGGGGAGATACGAATTCGCGTATGCGTAGAGTTCGGGAAGTACTCACAGCTCTGTGTCGTCATCTGGACGACCAACTTACAACGACCAAGAATCATCCTCTCATCTCTGAAGGAATGGATAGTTCACAGACTGGCTTCCTCCAGAGGCTACTGGAATTTGAGTCCACTTGCTTTCGTCAGTGCTTTCCAGTCCTCTCCGTTCTAAAGCAATGGTGACATTCACGAATTTCTGCTGCGTATTTTCTACAAGGTTCTCGGGTGAGCATCCATGGACACGATAATAAGATACCCACTGAGGGACACTACTTACCATGAAATCCAGAAATGCTCAAGATGGCACTCTTTTGGACGCGTTTTAATGCTCTAGTGACTCGTCTGGTGGGAGAACTGCACAGGGCATGATAGGCTGATGTTACTGCGTGCTCACAGCGTGAGCTCGCCGAGACATGTGCAGCTTGGCGGTACCTGAGACGTTCTCCGCACCCCTCTTCTACCAACCGATAGACCCACATTGTTTGGTGACTAGGGGCCCCTCTCCCGAATAATCGTGATAATCCCCAAATGCACCTGGGACAATCGATGAAAGTTCCATGTAGTTTGAACTTTTTTGAGTTTGGTAAAACTGAATTCTCTCACCGATTGCTTGAGGAGCTTTTCGTGTTTTTCGAAAAAACAAGACAAATATTGAATAAACGCGGAAAAAACTACAGGTAGATGATGGGTTCGCTTTTACCCTGTTTACTCGCTCCCTGGGTCGATCTATTGGAGATCCCCGTCGAGCGCTAGACGACGCTGAGTGTGAGCAGTCAACCAACTTCGGATTGTCGACGAGGTAATGACGTTTTGCGGTTGTTCGCAGTTACAGCACAAGTTTACAGCCAGTAAAGGTGAATGTGACCAAGGTGTCACCAAAGGAGACCAAAACTTTATCCCGTGAGTGAAACAAATCTCGTCCAGGTTACATATGACCGGTTGGCATCCGAAATGGGTCTGATGGTCAACAACAGATGGTTTAGCAGTGCCTGAGAACCGGTGCTTTGAACGAAGGCTTGTGAGGTAAAAACACGCAGAGGGTTATTGGGTGCCATCAACCGAGCTACGCGTCAATGCTTAAATGGTACTGTCGATGCCCGCCAATACCATCAGGCTGCAGTGGAATATCGCGTTTTTCCAAAACAGAAGAATGGTTTCCGGTGTTTCCAACAGACTCGGGCAATGTTCTTAAGACACTGATGGTAAGACGCTGAAGGAACGTAAATTCCTCAACTAGCAACGATCATGTTTATAATAATACGGCGCATACTGCACACTTGTGAACTCGACTTTTGATATACAAGCGGGTGTCACACCTACCCACAGATGCAGTAGCCTTTCGTTCAGCTGTAACACCCCTTCGGTGCCTAGTGGCCATGCCACTCGAAGGAAGCAGGAGGGATAGGATACTGTCAGGCTGCCAAAGCCTAGACAGGAGAAGTCGCGAGGCAGAGGTCGGACTCGAACCACGGACGTTCCAGTCAATAAGTTCGCGCCCTAATCACTGACCTATCTCGCCCATCAGATGTAGCCTTTGGCTACATTGATACAACTGCCGTGAAAATATGCTTGTCTACTAACCCAATCTGCTCATCTGCAATCATGAGGTTCTAGTTCGAGCCTACTCATTCTTGTGGCAGCATTCAACACATTCCAGTTGGGAAGCATACACCAAACCATGAGAAAGATTCATTTGGCTTATTTAATGCTGTCCGCATTAGCATGGCATCAGATCCAAGAAGAGTTATCTCACCTATGAACTTGATACATGTAATCGAATGCCCTGGGAACACTTCAACTCCACAGGCATTAGAAGCTCGGAGTGGAGCTTCCATGAAAACATCGAAGAGGTTGAAGAAGGCGAAAGAACACAACATAGCCTGACACCACTGCATGTAGCAAACTCAGGCGAGAGCGTAGCGAAGATCTTCATGCGGCTACGGAGGCTGGCTTACTGTAAAAACTGTAATGCCTCATTGGCCGAGAACCTAAGCCTACGCCGTCCTACAGCTCATACTTGCGCACTCCTACAGCCATGTGTCACGACTCACAAGCGATTGGTCGAAAAACGGTCCGCTGGCCCGCCTCGATCAAACCAGGCTCTGATTGGTCGAGAAGGTGGGCCGCTCACTAGAAGCACATCCAAATTATTTTCGTCGAGACTATTAAGTTTTCAAAGTTGTGATTTTAAGGGGATTTAATCTAATCCGTCTGCACCTTTCGATGATATGTTGCTTATAGCATTCTGTTTAAGTGAGCAAAATTTCACGGTCACGGATCATCACCAATTCGCATTTTGTTACCGGTTTACGAGAGGTAAGACACGAAATGGCACCGTAGCATATTTTGGCGTTCTTCGGTGTTATTTAAGAATGAGGTAACATCTACGGAATATCCAATACAAATTCCGTCCAGGAAAATCTGTCAGTGATGTTCATTTGCTTTATACTCCTCAGATTTAACAAATGAGATAGTTTGTCCAGAGAACTTCGGCACAACAAATTTTCCTATAGATGTCGCCTTCCATTAAGTATAACAGTGTTGGACGGCTGTACAAATTGTGCAGTGGCGATGCGACGGCCATCTCTGTGGATGATCCTATTTCCCAGGTATGCATAACTAGCCTGTGGATAATACGGCGTCACGGGATAAGTGCAAGTAAAGTACCAACACAGTGCTAACATTCCCAATTTGAATATGGCGCTCCATAGGTGGAATACGTCATAAAGCGCAAATGAACCGATGACAAACTAGGGGCAGTCATTGCCGGTCACCATGATGACGGTAGTCGTTGTCACTTCCCTCTACTACTTATCGTAACTGCTAGGCCCGTGTCTATGTGATTATTATGAGGCCTATTATGAGGCCTAAACTATGTATGACAGGCTAATCCAGCGGCCAAAGAGGGTCTTCCAATCTCATACATTTTCGCGTCGTCGCACATCTTGGCCACTTGTAGTAACAGCAGGGCCCTTACACATAAACGTACACACGCTGACTATAAGGCCTCGACCGTACATGGTAGCCTGATCCAACGACCATCGACGGTCCTTCATATCAATACGCGTTTTCCGTCCGCCAAGCCTGTGACTAAAAAATACACAACCACCCTCGGCGAATCGTGTTTCTATTTATTAGTTGCATTGGTACAAACGTAAAGTGTAGTCAACCCAGTTCTCAGTTTCAAGGGGCCGCTGTCACTCGACAGGGTTTCTGAAAAGGATAACATATAATCACCACGCGACGGCCGATGTGGCATGAGAGTATTGTTAGCTGTAAATGTCATGGTTGTACGAGTGCTGGGATACTGTCAGAGCACTCACACCTAGACAGAAGGACGATTAGGGCCCTCAACCAAAGCCTTTGGCTCAAAAGCCTAACCGCAAGGCAGCGGTGTTGGGCTGGAAATGCAAATGCATTACTAATTTTACGGAACACGTCGGCACACATGTTCCAACCCCCAACCTGGAGGGCCGGGAGACTGCATTCGTCAGACATCTACCCACTGACCAACCTGGTATGAGAGACTCTGCGAGTGTCGCGGGACACTCCCCAGTATAGCTCAATGGGTCGCTGAGGTGCGCGAACCGCCACACCACGGTAAGGTACAGTCCCTTCGTGACGGCCATATAATCAATTACGACTCGTACATCCTCCGCGATATCATTGAAAACACAAAATTAAACAAAGTTTTAGTGGCTAACTCACAAAGTGCGTAATATGTTCTTTTGTGTACAATCCCCGGCGTCCACGCTGAAGCTGGAGTCTTACTGTCATAAAGGTAAACGCACTACTTGCTCAATTTGTTTAACTGGCGATAACGAGGGAGCCGTTTGTACATCGATTATTCGATGGCGGGATTCGGAAACCATATGCATTACCGGTCGCAGCGAAGTTAAAGCCAAAGACTATTCAGTCGTAAGACCAAGTGGTATAGACCTGAGCCGCAGGATCCAAGGGCCGCATGCGTCCTCAAACTTGTGCTCATGGATGCAGCCGTAGCGAAGATCTAGTGAGTTGGCGGGTGTCAAATCGGCCCATTCAGAGCATAAAATCTCAACTGCACTCCACTTCGATACCGATATAATGTAGCTGGAATCGACAGCTCCACCGCCTTCATCAAAACTTGTAACTATTCGATACTCAACCCCAGCAGTAGTCTCACCAACCAGGGGCTCCCTTCCGGGGAACGATTAGCTAACGTTTGATTTCAGCACCCGGTTATACATCAATAAGCTTTCACATCCCAGAGGCGCATACGTTGGATGCTTCGCGTTAGTTCAGGCTATTTTGGGTCTCCATACCATGTCTGTCATATATTTTTAGGCCTCATCTAACTCATGCCGAAATGTTGAAACCCATTTTCACTTCTAAGATCATGTCTACAATATCCGAATACATGAGCTACTAAGACAGCCACACCTCATGCGACCCAAATATCTCAGATAATGATGGTGACCTAGCTAAAGTCTGCAAGGTTTACTATATCTCATTGCCCGGGTCACCCATCCTTCAACACACATACAGGCAACATACACCGTCCCAATGCCACTACTCTCGCTTTTGTCCTCTAAGAGGTCGATTGACCCAGACTCCTCATAACCCACTCCTTGAAGGTGCCTTGTATGTCCATCCACATACGTCCTACTCGGTTGGTCTTTTCGGCTCAACCAATGCACCTTCTGATGCTGAACACAATCTTCAGTGGAATTCCCCGGTTCACAACCGAAAAATCGCTTCCTAACTGTCTCGCTACGGATTCGCCGACACCGACCCACACGAGGTACGGTTCTGAGACAACGGTTGTTAAACACCTGATCACAAAAGTAAATAGGACTGGAGAGCGTGGGCATCCCTGACAGAAACCGCCCGTGTACGGAAGCTTTTTGAGAACTCCCATATCTTTCCGTACCATGTCCGACCCTTCCGCACCGCATGCCCACGACGGTGAGAAAGACTGCACGATTGGCAACTCTCACTTCAACTGCATGCCTTCTTCCCACAGATATTCCCACCGTATACTGAACCTCATAATCCGCCTTCTGCAATTGAGGAAAGAGGAAACTTTAATGGAGGCAACTTTCGTCGGACGCCAGTGCATCCGGCCTGAGCTTGCACTGATTGTAGCATATATCCCGGGCTATCCTTCTATGAATCGAAAAATTTATTGATAGCAGAGCAAAACGCGCTAACAAAGACTAAATGAATAAGCGCGGTATGACGCTTCAGAGGCAACTCGTTTTGCAAAGCCCCATGGTTTTCTTCAGACTGTAACTGCGCTATTCTGAGGTCACTTAATCCTACAAACACGCGACACCACAATATATCTAGCGTTTTTCTCTGACCTCATGTCCCTGCAATTTCCTGGCTACCTTATTTGCGCACAATTAAGCTAATGCAAAACCCTCGTAATCACATATGCCCACACCCGTTCGCATCGACCGCGTACCTATTATCTGCACTTGAATATAGATTACCGCTTTTTAAATCAGGCGGCGTCGCCTCGCTACGGTAACCAGGAATTATGACCACCATTGGCTGCCTGTTATTTCGCGCCACAGTCTAATTCATATCATAGTGCTTTCTAGTAGACATTTTTGACACCTATTCCTATTTTTAGCCCCCCAACCAAGACACAGCTGCCTTATTGCCCCATTTGAATGGCAGCAATGAACCACCGTGTGCCCTCGATTGACCCATAATTATCCTTGATCCGTGCTTGTCCTTATTTATCACGATCCCTTGGCAAATCCTAACTACAACGGCAACCCCAAATGACTCACCCAAGATGTTCATGTACGGGGTTGTCCACGAACCCAAGCACGACGTCGCGATGAAGGTGACGCGACTGTTATACCAAGTCTGGTGACTTGCCCATAGTAAACCATTCTCGGACGAGCACGTTACGTGCGCCAAGAAAACCGTCCCAATCCGTTTAATCCGTTCCCGGACTAGAAAGCACTGGCCATCTTATTGTGCTATCTTCTTATTCTGTCAATAAACCCACTAATTCGTCCAGCGGCACCATCAATGGTTCGGTATACCCTCGAAGTTTAAAAATTGCCATGCGCCCGATAAGCGTGTTCTGACCATCGTGAAAAAAATACTAGCTGCGACGAAATCCTTGGCGTTGTTTGGCGACGCGCCTGCTGCAACGACGGAAGACTTTTTCCTACACGGGTCGTGAATTGCTACTCCATTTTGAGTTTGCACGGACATAGAGGGTGCAATTATTGTTCATGTACTCTGGAGATTGTTTCCAAACCCGATACAAAAGAAATTATGTGGAGAAAGCAGCTTTTCCGCAAAATCTCCCACCGCCTTTACGGACACAATACGCACAGTCATTAGCCGCCATCAAAATACAGATTCCGCATTCACAGTGGACCTCAAGTAGGTTTAAAAACTTCCAACAAAATTGCGGCCGCATGTGGAGATTTTAAGGGTTTGAATAAAAACCGTCAAATACTAAAACTTTATATTAAAGATTCTTTCCTTCAAACTACGGTTTCAAAGAAATTTGGGGTGCGCGTCCAAGGGTCGGTGTAGTCGGCTCACTGCCTTTACGCATTCGACAGGAGATACATTTTTGTGTAAAAACTGGCCACAAATGATTTTTTTAAATTGAAAGATTGCCAGGGATGAAGTCAGTAGACTTGGCTCAATCTGCAATTTTCCAACCGCTACCAGTTGGATGGTATCTCATGGGCGCCCGGTCTAGGACCATGTGCCTGATTTCTTTGTGGATACACGAAGAAGCCAACTGTTGGTGCGCTGAGCTGGTGGAAACTGTTGGAGCACTGCTTGGTATTCTGATCCCCGCATTTGATGTTACACCTGAGCGCCACGTCTCTGTTAATTTGCAGTATGGAGCAAATCCTCATCATAGCTGTTCATTGCTTGTTGAGCTCAATTTTAATCCTTCCTGGATTACGGCTAGATTAGCGATGTTTTCAGGTAGATGTATCAAAAATTAAAGTGTCTCCGTTGTTTTATCAGACTGCGACGTTCACTTGCATTGAATATGCTGGTTGACCTCGAGCTAAACTAGTTCTCCAGTTACTTTACTCCTAGGAATCGCCGTGCAGCCACAGAGTATGGGAATTTTTCGGGTGGATACGTACCGTTTAGAGGCATATAAAGGTTATACAAGGGGTGATAAATAAGACTCTTGGGAAGGTTTAGGCGATTAGTTTTGGGAACCCTGGTGTCTATAACTTCCTTTAGTTTTCAAATGGTGCGCTCCACACGACAGCAACGCCTCCTTGTGGGCACAGGTCCAGATATTTACCGGTACTGTGTAACAGATAATGCGCAACGTGGGTGCACATGACTGCAGGCCCTCCCGAAGCTGCAGAACTTATATCGTTTACTTTTAGGGAAGAGAGAGCACCAATGAATTTTGTAATAAATGCGAATAAGTCTCACTTGGGTTTGTAAATGGCGATTATAGAGGCTTTTGTGTCACGGTTTAAACTAGTGAAGTTCTCGTTTTAGGCGGTGATTCCTGTCGGTAGAGCGAAAGTTGGAGTTCGCCAATCGCAGGTTACCGGGTTTTGTGTCAACTGGTTCTGGGTAAGCCCCGAGTTAAACATGTCTTTGACGGAAATTTGACGGAGGTGGCAGCAAAGGTGCCAAAGCACCTTACGCTGTCTTGTACGGAGTCAAAACGCGTGGTTCTCTGGCCCGCCGTACACTTAGATGGGCAAAATTTGAGGGGAAAACTTTGGAAAAATCTAATAGCCTCGTGTTTTGCATGTTCACAGCCGTTTAAGGAATACTTGAAGACTAACCTTAACAAAAAGCTAATGCATAAACGGCGCATCAACACTAGTTAAAATGAGTATTGGAAGGATTTTTGCGTCACCTGACAGCCTCCAAGCGGCGACGAGGTGCGTATTGCTTCACTGGGGCCTGCTGGTGGAGTTTTGTACACCATTAGGTTCAATGTTATGTCAAGGCAGGCGCTAGGATGCCTCACTGGTGGCAGATGCAGAAGACAAATAAATACCCTTAGTAGACTTTGTGGCTGTATTGATTCATTCCTATCACAATATAAACACAAAGCCACAACGTTTGGGTTAGGTGTGAGCAGCTTCTTCAAAAGAGCATATGTTTTTGAATATTTGAAATATAAGGCTGAGCACCGCCGTTTGTGTATTGTACATGTCGAAAAAGTCTCCTAAACGCTTGGTGGCTCATTTTGCTTGGTTATTTTTAGGTGATCTCTCTGAAGCCGGACATTCCAATGCCAAATAAAACATTAAGCAAGTCATCTAGTGGGGCATCTAAAAGCGCTTTCAGAACCGTTGCCGCCGTTGGTCCAGCAATCCGGCGCAATGCCCTTGTGGCACTGCATCCTTTTTCAGCCATCCATTTATACGAGGACGTCCAAATAGCTTCCGCGACGTAAACGGGAAACTAACGGTTAGCGGCTCTCACTGAACGTAAAAAGTGTTGTTTGCAAACCCTGAATAAACTGCTTTCAGGGTGAATTGCTTTGGAGAGTTTAAATTTGCATTCCTTGGTGCTGTCAGAAAGTTGTTGACGAGTGAATTTCGGATTGCCAGTGCATCACCAATGGAAGTATAACAAAACAAAGGCAATTTGGGCATTCACTTCATCAGCCAAACATGACACACGTTCATCTCTTCTGCTCCCGGGATTGGTCACATGCAAATGAAATTCGAAGGTCTTAATATTTCCTCAATGCCGGCAGTCACACCAAGCGCATGTTGGCTCTTTTCGCCATGCACACCGTCACATGGATCTAACGGCAGTGACCGGTGACCTGTTTTCCTACCTTACTATTTGGCTAACGTAGTAGATTCCAGTTAAACTAGTCCTCGTTTATCATCCCGGTAGTTTCTACTCCACCATTCCTTATCTGTCTGCGCTCTCTCTTCGCACCAACTGCCTCTTTGCACAACGGAGTCCCTCTGACGGGATTCCGTAAAAGAGCTACAAACTGCCACCACTCCCTGCCTAAATAACTCCTCAATCGCCCCTACAAACTACTGCACCGCCTGGCTCCTTGCTCATTACCAGTGTCTAACTTCCCATCTTGCCAAACCTTCGCAACTACTCTAGCCGTGCGCCTGTTGATTGACTGACACTCAGTGCAAAACACGAGGCAGCAGTGCTGCCCTCTTGGATTGCTATCCGTGCGGACAATATGCCCGAAAAATAAAGCACACTTATACTGGGTCTTTCTATGCCTGTGTGCTACATTAGTACTATACGGGCCAGGTTATTCAGCCATTGGTCACTAAGCCGCTCAAAAGAAACCTCTCTCTACCTAGGCTCACCAGAAAAATGGCTCCCATCCAGCCAAGTGCAATTAAGCTAAGATTTTTTTGAGTAATTAACTCCAGGTTATCTGATACATCCCCACGTTCACAGGGTTCTACTTATCTGTCCCCAATCCCTCCAATTGCCAAGCTTTGAACCTGATAATGATAATGTTCGTTCCCAATTTGTGGGTAGCATGCCGTCAGGCATGATCATAAGGTTACATTCAGAATAAAGGCATGACTGGCGGGGATTGTGGGTACAGGGGGTTTTGGGAAAAGGGACAGCGTCGTAGGCGGTGGGCATTATCCGATGTAGGCGTGGTCACCACTAAACCGGCACGGGAAGTGAAGCACAGTTACTAAGCGCTTTTTTGGAGATAATATCGAGCAAGATCGGATCGTTAGGATTTGAAGGTGGCGAGAAAAAACAAAGCGAGGGAGGGCGAAACAAGAGGCTTCCGGCATGACACATGACAAAAAAAGTTTAAAAGGGGGAAAATGAGGAACCAGAACATCAGATCTGGTGAAGCAGCAGAGTTGGCGTCATCCAGCCGGTCAAGTTGAACTAAAACCTAAAACCCACGCTGAGGCCTCGTGGCCTTATACTGTTGGGCTCATGGCCAAGGTCACAAAAAGCGTAAGTGGGAATGATGAAGTGGATGGATTTTCAAAGCGGATAAGTGGTAACGGGAATCTCAGAAACGTGGTGTACAGTGAAACCGTAGAGACTCACTGGTGTCGCCGTTTCGGAGTAGGGCATAATAGTTCCTTGGAAGAGTGAGCTCGTGGCAACACACGAGCCGGAACGCAAACTGTTTGGAAAGTTATCGAATTTAGCGGGAAGCACGGACACATAGAAATGGTTAAATTCGAACGAAAGGTTCCGCAGTTTGGAATGAAAATGTCATGGAGGCAGCTGGGGCCAGGTGGGGAGCTTGTTCGTATTTGCAGTTAATGGAACGAGTAACCGAGAGGGTACGGTCGAGAGAAGGAAGGGGATAGTTGCGGGTGTGCTATCAAACTGGGTATGACAGTGCCGTGCCATCATTGGCCTGACATACTTCGGTTTTTGGACGACCCCGTAACGGACGTCACGTTTAAGGTCATTGGGCTAGGATGTGCGATTCGTTGAGTGGCGGGATTCTTTTCAGGCTGGCCAAGGAAACAAAGGTAGAACGAAGCCGATATAAGATCGCAGGTTTTTTGGCCCGTTTGGGGATCATGAGGATGTAGATCATAGGCCAGGTGAAGTGGATAACAGCCAACCAGGTCGTCCATACCTGATATTACCGAAGTTCAAAGCTTGGGAAGATGAGGGAATGGGATTAGATTAGTAAGGCATGGTGAGTTTGAGGAGACATCAGATGGGATAATGCGCAATGGCAGTGGCAGATCCGAACGTCCCTCATAGTCGTTATGCATTCTGCCTGGTCTACGCCTTCCATCCACAGAGATATCCGAATGGACAAAAGTTATCTGTGAGTCTTCAAAGGTTTTATTCTATCCCTTGGCCAACCGAACTATCGATGATCGGAGAAATGAACATCCCCTGTCCGATCATGTCAACCGTGACGTCCGTTACATAGCAGTCCGGAAACCGAAGCATATCGGTGCAATAATGTTCATTTCCCCTCTAGACGTGAGTGCGGTAAGGTTTAAATGGTGTGGGGTTGTAGTAGCTGCAGTACCGTTGGACGGAATTGCTGCGGTGGCAGGGATGGATTTGTGTTGCTTAAGAAAGAGCTAAACCATCTATCTGAGGGTGTCTGTGCTAATTTTTAGCGTTATACAACTGTGATCGTTGACCTTTTTCAGCCAGCTAGCATGCACACACAGCTTAGTGAGGCTCGCTCATTGAGAGTGTCGGCTGAGTATCGTTCAAATCTGCGCAAGGTTGTGAGGTGCACTGGGTCCGTGAGGTCTCGTATTTCTCCCATACAACAATGGATGGATTTTCTCTGTGTCGTCAGTATGCACAGTCATGCCTGTCCATTCGCTTCTCAGGTCAACTACTTATCCGACCAGCCCAAGCAGGGCTTCCCTTTCAGGGCAGTCCAGAAACCAATGTACGACAGTAAAATTGGAGCACGACACTACCATGCCCATTCTGATAGCACAGTCACAACTATTTCCATCATGCCATTGACGATACTTCCTCCGCTTCACAGCCCAAGACTCAACTTCAAAAACCGCTTACCTGGACCCAGCCGCAGTAATGGGTGTTCAGTTTGCTAAATCTCTCCCTCTTATTTAACGGACTCGATGTTCTGTTTTACTTTCAGCTTGTTCTACCCAAGAAAACGATTTTCTCAGTAGAACGCAATCAAATCATTGCATTGGCATCACACAACCCACCTAAAGAACATTTGCTTCCCAGACCTCCAAAAAAGAAATCAGTGACTTTACCCATTTTCAGTGTGCACAGCAATTTTGGGACGCAAACCGCGCTGTCCCCCTACTACGGATGTTTGTACATCATTATTTTAACTCTCATTTCTCTTTGCTGTCGCTATTGAGCCAGCCGTTCAAGGGCATTAACCGTTGCCAGCTGATTCAACTTTAGTAATATTAATAATATTTATTCCCAACTAGTTTGTTTTGGTTGACCTCAGTGAAGCGCTCGTGCATTACCGACCTTATTACTCTACTATTTTGTTTTCAAAAATTTACGGATTCTAATCACGGAACAACATTGTCACTTTGGTATTGCCTTCCCCTCCGTTGTGCTTTTGCCGACACTTTCAAATTGCAACCAATTGACCGTGCCTTTATAAGTACCCCCCACAGTCTGGGGACAAACCTGTTATCAACATTATCAATTCCCATCCCTGATAGTACGGTTAGTAATGTGTATGTAGGTGATGATTTTGTAAGCATTTACGCGCTTGGTGAACGACCCCCACAGGTCCACGCCAGCAATATTCAGGTATTTACCCTTTGCAGGCACTAACATACGGGAAAATTTTTTGCAGTGCAAGTACGGAGGCTGGCATGCTCTCTTTTTGGGGGAGACCACCTGGGTAAACACAAATGCGACACAGTCATTCTGGCCTGATGAGGTTTGATATTCAGCCATCCCTCCACAGAAATCTACGTTCGTAATAAAGGAACCGCCACCTGTGTCAAATTGTTTGGCTCGTGTGATAAGTCGGTGAGATGGGTGTTTTTGACTCGTACAGCAGATTTTTAAACCCGCTGATTTTGACGGGCTTCGTGGGAGTGGAATAAAGGTTAAAATCGGGCGCCGCGAATGTGTGAGACACTTGAGCTCAAGGCGACTCACAGTGCCAACAATAATTCATCGTCATTATCCATTATGTTACAGGTTGATTAAAGATTTCCAAAATAAATTTGTCCCGTGGCCTAAAGGAGGACCGTAGGAAAATGCGTCAGCAACCTAATTGGCGGGATGTCCGAGGATAACGCAGTTCGTGGTGCTATTGTGAAAGACAGCAACTGTAAGTTCTCTTACTCTCTGCCGTGTCTGCGTGCCTAATGAGAAACTTTTTTGGCAAGGAAAAATTCAACAGGTCCATACAAAAATATTAAACCGGAGTCTGGGATAGTCGAGCCGGAAAGTAAATTGTATTGACCAAATCGCAGAGCAAGTTGCAAATAGTAAAGGAAATTCCTGTCTCACACTTTTGGTGATGGCTGGAGCACCAGAAATGCCTAATAAGGAAACAGAAAAGAATTGCACTCGTACGTGGTTGGGTGGGGAGAGAAAGATGTGGACTCGGATCTGTTTTAGGAAAATGGAGTATTGTGGATTCACCTCCGGTGTAGAGTATTTGGTCGTCTAACGTATGCGTGGCTGTTTTGGTGGGAAAGACCGAGGACAGTTAGTTGCCATCAACGACGGGTTTATACAAAATTTACGAACAACTGGGGTGCAGGGGAGATCCTGGGTTGCACATACATGACCGAAATTGTTTATTTCCGGCGAATATGGGAGGGGCCAGCCGTGTGTTCACAGCTTACGCTTCTAGAGCGGTTGACACTATACTCATGAGGTCATGAATGTAGTGTATACTACAGCGACTGTACGGTAGACCGGTTTGCTTTTTCTTGAGATGTGGATGTGCTTGGTTAATACTGTCAACTTGGTGGGGTGAGTCAAGTTTACCCGAGATTTGAGGTGACGCACAAAGGGTGCAAGGAATTTGTTGCAACGTTTCCGAGCGCCAATTCAGCGACTTGTTGGGTATCGTTATTGGCACTGCGTTTCGAATGGACCAAACTGTTTGAATTGTTTTAACTTGTAGTTTATTCCTGTGTCGCCGTCTGGCGTTTCACCGAAAATGATGGAATATCCAGCTGATTGGCCGAGAAAGCTGGAAGGATCTGGCCGGCGCCCGCAACCTTTAGATTGGTGGCGCCGCCAGCTGCAGTGGGAGTTGAACTGTTTGAAACTGGATTAAGTTGCAATTGAGAAAATGGTTTGTCAGGCATTCCATTAGTGGTGGTGGTTCACCATTTAAGGATTCGTCACCACAAGATCTGAGCAAATACTCAACCACGTATTGGCTTTGTGGCAAGTTGGACCCCAGCTAAGTACCGAAATTACTAACGGAGCAGTCAGATGCACATTCTCGAGTGTGCACACCTTGTTGGAACATTAGGACTTTTATGTGGCGTTCACTGGTGTCAGTTTCTCGGGGTCAAAGAGACAAATTGCGACATGCTCACCTGGTGGAATTTTGGGTGACAAGTTTCACAGCAGACTTCGTGAAGGGGGCCAGAACACACGCATTTTTCACCACAACGACGAAGTTATAATTTATGAACTTTGACACTCACATGGTATTGAGTCTGGAAAAAATTTGTGAAAAACATTCAACTCACCTTATTTCAACCTGCAGAAACGGTATACGTCCTTGTAGTAGGTTTTGCAGCCTCGTCAAGTGAGCAGAACTGGTACGTAAGACACGTACCGGCAGTGACACTGCATTATTCCGTCAAGTCCTTGCTAGTTAACTTATTCGCGCACTAAGAAACACCAGAGTAGAAAAAAGCCCCACCCTAGGAATAGTCATACACTCAATAAACCGTACCCACAACATTTCAGTCGCCTGCGAAGTGCTGTGCGCCACATCTATCCATGCGAAGTTACATATAAGCGATATCACAACTAGACTTTTTTCGGGTCGATATTTCACACCAGTAGCTGGGGAAATTCGAGGACCGAGTGATTACGCGCCAAGTACTTAGTGGGTTAGATTGCACGTGCTAACAAAGGGGCACTAGATGAACCTATTCCCGTGAAAATAACGGATATTCAATTTTTAGTCCCTATCCCAGCTCATTTAAACTATCTTTTAACGGTGCCACTTCTGAAACCCGATCTATAGCCGCAAACTTTAGGTGGTGGTCGAGCTTGGGTGCTGCATTGGTTCCGCGGGCTGCATTGCCTGGAACTCAGTTCCCGGAGGTGCAACCACTTCACGAAGTCCAAAGGTGGGCAGTCGGACAAAAAGCTCCAGGCCCTGTACTAGGTGTAATCATGCTATGGGGTGGTCTGGGTGTAAAGTTGTACTGTCCGCTGCTTTGGGAGTGTGAAGGTATTAAGGCGTTTCCATCAGACACCCGGCGTGCCCACATTCGTGGAAGCAAAGACGCCGCCTTTCCTCGAGAAACGACGGGTTAGAAAATGTCGGCCCTCAAAACAGTACACTCCGATTTCCCAACGGTTGACAGTGACCGCCGGCGCATTATTGGATAAGGTCGAACTACTTTTAAAACCAGATTCCGGTGCTGCTCAAAAGGCACAAGCTGCGCGCAGTCGCATCAGGAATGAGACGATATTACCTAACCCTCTGCGCCCTTGGGTTACGCCACTCACCTGCATTCTAGCATATCACACTATCCAGTCGTCGGCTCCAAGCAGGGTCCCCAAAGAGAGCCCTACTGTACGCTGGCTCGCGGGCAGACTTTTGAGTCAGATGCCAAGGGAAAGGTCTTCGAATAAAACCCTCCACCGTCACCCTGTCCTGTGTGTCAGCGTTTTGATTCAGAGGCTAGTGGAAGGATCCTAGACCATAGCCCCCTCCCACTGCCTTGTGGGTCAGATTTTGAGTCCAAGATCCAAGGCTTCAACCCCCCTTTTCAGCCTGGGCCATCGACGAGTGTCACTTGGCAGCACAGCTCTATGTCCACAGATGTCCACGCACAAGCCTTTCCCACCGCACAAACAAACGTTGCTGGGTCACACGTCTGTCCGTTATCTGATCAATGGGCCTTGTGCACCCCGTTGGCTGTTAACAGCAAATAAAAGGACATATAGTTGAATCCATGAGATACTTTTTACAATGCAGCTCTAAACGTCCGTACTCCGTGTCGAATTGGCAAGCAGGTAATGTTCACTGAGAACCTGTGATCCGCTTGAAACGATGTGTCTGTGAAACACCCATGCAGCACCCAAGCGTGGTCATGCGTTTCAGAATGTGTTTGGTGATCCAGAAGCGACGACTTGTGGATTAAATGGTGTTGGGTTTGCACTCTACCTCAGAGCTGAACGCGCTTTGCTGGATTGGATCCCAGTGAACGGTCATTTTTACGCCGTCGATCTATCCAGCTCAATCAAGTTCAGTGACCCTCGACATAAAAACGGTGCCATTTTTATAGTCAGTACATGCCGCCACGGACTGCAATCCTGGCGCTGACAAGCATAATTCTATCGAGGGCTATCCAGGCTCGTTCTTTGACCAAGAAACACTGACATTGTGATCCTTGCAGGCAATGTGAATGCTCAAGTACGTCGTGGGAGCTATTTGGAATCACATTGGGTGGTTGATTCGGAGTCGATGTTTGCCGCATAGACAACAGAGAACGGCTACTGCAGTCGTGTGCTAAGCATGAAATACTTTCGATCATTACGAAACTTCCGCATAAACATTTGGATCGCATAACCTGGGGGCATCAACTACAGATCAACAGTAAACCCAAGGTTGACGACGTTGTGGTCACCCACCGGCAATAGCCACAATTCAAGACCGCCGTTCCTTCTAATGATAAAACTGTTTATTTTGGGGGCGCACAACTTGATTCCGATCACACCACGCTGACTGCACGCCATGCTGCGTGCACGCCTGGGAGTTAATTTCCTTCCAGGCCTTCGCAAGTCAGCGGGAAGCATATCAATCTACCATTGTCGGAGAACTACCATAGCTCAGCAGTATCGATCGGAGTTAGTTCAATAACTCTTTGGAGTAAACCAACATTGTGCCAGTAATGAGCACGTGGATGAAGCATGCAAAAATGTAAAATGTGCTGAGAGCTCTCTTCCCTAATTCTCCAAAGCAGTCAAAGGACAACTTGATATCGCTGGGGTCACCAGGAAATCCATACAAGCAGCCAACATGTACGACGGCACAAGCAAATATCTCCATCATAAAATAGTGAAAAACCTAAGGTAAGACTGAGAGCACTGGTGTACATCGATATCTCAAGAGATTTAGAACGCTTTTGGTACCGGAAATCACCGTGCTCTATATCAACTGATATGATCGATTGGCTCTGGGAAAGCAAAGGTCAGCAAAATAATGAATAAAGAAGGCGGCTCCTTAATTCAGTCACCAAAGCACCGACTGAAAAGAGGGGACGAACACTTCGAAGAACAGTTTATTTGGCCTCCTGGAACACGGCCTCTGGGGATGATGCATAAGGGCGAATGGAATGTAAGCCATTATTGGCCGTCGGAAGAAGAAACATAGTACTCAATATCCGTACTGAAATGTGAGAAGGCACCTGGATCGGAAGGTCTGTATGCAGCCCACTGAACGAATGCGAAGAAACCCTGGTGACGCATCCAAAGAAGCTCATTGGTGCGATAAGGCATGAAGAGAAAGTGCCTGCAGAATGGGGCATGTCGACAGTTATCCCCATCTCTAAAAGGGGTACGCGGATGCTGTGTAAAAATCATCGTGGCATCAGCCTGGTAGCTGTGGCATCCTAGGAGCTCCCTGGTCTTATCCTTGGAAGGGTGACTGAACACAGTGACACCGCTTCCGCTAACCAGCAATGGTTGTCTTCTTTCGCTTGACTCTGTGGACCGTCGGGCACTATGGCAGTGTCTGTGGAGCAAAGATATCACCCGTAAATCTTTGACCCTCCTTTAAGTGCTCTAGGCTTACTCCTTCGGACGTGTGAAGAGATAGGGAAAGTTTTCACTTGAGTCCACCACATCAAGTGGTGTCAAGAAAGACTGCCCTCTTTCAACTTTTCTCTTGAACTCCGTCATTGATACGATTATGGAAGAAGTACTACCGGCCTCCAACGCCCGTGGGGTCAAAGTGCTCCCGGGCCGTTTGCAAATGGATATAGAGCACGCGGACGACATAGCGATTCTTTGATCGGACGCTATAGTACTGCGAACAATATTAAACAATTTAGATAATTCTACCTCACATTTTGGCACGCGCTTCACAGCTACAAAGTGTAAAGTGCCCCTTTTGCAAGACTTGGTTGGCTTCAACCCTAGCCTCATTCTGGCAGATTAGCAGATTAAGGTGGTAGGCAAGTTCCTCTACCTCGGCAGCTGTATCAGCTCCAGTGGTCTCGCGAAAGATATTTCCATCCAGATTTGGAGGGCCAGAGCGGACTTCGTGAACCTGCACCTCATGTGGCATGGGCAAGACATCGGCGAATGCGTCAAGGGTCAAGTTTACAATGCTGTGGTGCGCTCCGTATTTCTATACGTATCAGAAACCTGGCCACCGCGTGCTGAGGACGTTAAAAGCCTTTCGGTGTGTGACCATCGATGTCTTCGGAGCAGTGCCCTAGTCTAGTGGGAACACAGGATCAGTAATACGGAGGTACGCTGAATGACTTTTGGAAGAAATAACTCGCCCATGATAAGTGAACCGATTACACTCCAGAAATTTCACTGGCTTAGCTACATGGTCCGTATGCCAGTCGACCGACTTTCTCTGTAACGAGCAAACGGTATCTTTGAGTGACGCGTAATACCAGAACCTCCGGGAAGGCAAAACAAAGTCGGAGCTGAGTTTCTATACGGTACTATTAACACAAGACATCAATTCACAAAATGTACAAACCTCGACAGTAGATACTCGTCAACAACAAATGGTCCACTAGGACTACCAAATGAGCAAACAGGCTCCCGCGTGAGACAGTCACACATGCGTAGGGTCGGCCACAAATGGCTGGATGACCTCAAGGCCAAATGGGTGAAGTGGTAAGGACAAACGAACGTCAGTTCATATGGATGCACTAGACACAAAATTGGGGCGGGGGTTACAAATAGGGACGAGAAACGTGGGGAATTTCAAATGTCAAAGTAATGGACGATACATCTCGAAGGGCTTTTTTTTGCACGACCGCGCAAACGCGGCATGGGATGTCAAACAATGACTTTGCGGCGAAGTATGAAAGCCATTGCCAGCAAACTCAATTGCGCTGGCTTGTGCCGTCTCCCTGAATGTGGATTCCGAGACAGGACACAACAAAGGCCAGAGAAATTTTCAGACATGGCCGAGTCGCACCTTCAATTTCACTTGTGCATCCAAGCTATTGCCTTCAATGATTAGCTCCCCTCCTAATCTCCTGAATTAAAAGTCCCCTGACAACCATGTATTTACACGTGAATTATATCAGCTCCCGTCTCCAGTGCGCAGCCATCAGCTCCGTCTCCCAAAATCGGTGAACGAAAGTGTGCCATCTCTAACCAGTGCACGACAAGTGCGGGGTTCTCTCAAATGATGATGAATTGCTAGACATTCCTAGCCCATGTGTGGACAGTGCAAATTTTCAATCCGCGACCCTAAAAAACATAATAACATGTACACTTTCATCGTGTCTCACCGAGTGAAAAACCTCTCGAAACCCTAGGGGATGCCTTACGGATTAAGAGAAAGGCTTAAACCCGTTTTAGAGTTATGTCGCGAAATCCCCCAATTGGCCAGCCCCTGTCGTCGGTTCACTTTAAGCCGACGGTAATGTGCGTTGGATTGGTGGATATTAGGCCATTTGGGTCGGCAGATACCTATCGCGGTGAACACAGCAGAGAAATTGCAGAATGTACTGAATAGATCAAGGTGACTTGGCGCGTGCATAAAAATCAATGCATACCCGCAGCTTCCTCCTGCGAAAACTTTGCCTAGTTGACCGAGCTCGGTTCTCTTTTGGGACCGTGTTGTTTTTCTTATTGACATTTGGGATATCCGGGTTTTTCAACTACCTACCTAGAATTTATGAACAATGTCACGAAATCTATAAGGGAATTATAATCATGCCAAAAAGCTACTGCTATCCATGCGTTGGCTCGAACAACACATGATTTCGTTTTGTGCTAGTGCTGCTTCGTAAGTCCACTGGGTTAACACATGCCATCTACCTCGGATTTTTCACACTCGTGTACTACCTATAAATGGGGAATCTAGCGGTTCGTATTTCCCAGCAATTGCGAATCCTCACATGCCAAACCAAAGGTCGGAAAATGTCGGGCATAAATTACCATTGAATCCAAACAGCAATGGGAGAAACTGCTGTTTATTAAATG
The DNA here is from genome assembly GCA_004794785.1 of Opisthorchis felineus. NCBI lineage: Eukaryota > Metazoa > Platyhelminthes > Trematoda > Opisthorchiida > Opisthorchiidae > Opisthorchis > Opisthorchis felineus. The sequence continues at coordinate 93,062 of SJOL01007097.1, forward strand.
TCCAGCGTGAAATGCGGCGACATACTTGCTTTGTTCGATGACACTGAAAGTTAACACACACACACCAACTGTCCAGCTATCCTACGAATTTGTGAAAGCTAGTTGCACTCATCTAGCGGATGATGCGCGCGACAATAGGGTGTGCCCTAACAACGAAGCCAACTGCTCTGGTTCAAAACAGGAAAGCTACTGCAAGCAATCTGTTTAAATATAAGCACTCGGAGCCGAAAACCTGCTTCACCTGAAGCATTCGAGAATGCAAACAGGGCTAAGGTTGAAAACAAGCTGCTGACTGAGGTGATGTGCAGCGCTATACAACAGAGTTGGGATGCAAGGCTAACAATTGCTCCATCTATCCAATGTTTCAGTCAAGAACAACTCGAGTCACTAGCAAACATGCGCGTGAGTGTCCAGTGCTGCCATCCGGGACCTCTCTTCCGAACATGACGAACTTCGTGTTCACCAACACAGACTGAACCGAAATAGTTTAGCAAGGTGCACGTCGCTTTGTAGGATACTCTAGAACTTAATCGAGGAGTAGAAGGCGTTTGGGACGCGCAATGCAAATAGGCAATAAGAATGCTGGAGCCATGGAGTATTAGGCGCTTGCCTGACAATATATCCGCGGCGTGAAAATTTGAGGTCAATGAGTGCATGATAGAAAGTCGGCCAGTTTTCCATACCAATGTAACATGCTGCACATCTGATTTTTACTGTTTCATGAAAAGTCGGAGACATCTATCATTTGAAGGATATGACATGAGAACTTTCGGTGTCACGTAAGACTTACACCATCTCTGAAAGACAGGAACGGGCAACCCACGAGTGACCCAATAGTGGTATCTGAGGTCTACAGAGAACACTATGCAGGCCTATATTCAAACCCAGCGGCCTCATCACATCCAATCTTGTCAAGGCGCAACTATGAAAGGCCTCTAACCGATTTGCTCTTCGCGGTGGAGGACATTCGTCAACGCTTGCACAAGATCAACCCGTTCTGTGCGTTGAGGCCCGACGAAGTCCATCCAAGGAT
>SJOL01007097.1:95379-171472 GCA_004794785.1 Opisthorchis felineus
TTTTTCACCGTTGAGCCAGAAAACACACGGCGGGGACATGGTAAGAAGATTTTCAAGCTCAGAGCGAACACTTTTATCAGGCAAAATTTTCTCATTTCGTGCAGTAGCTACGTGGAACGAGCTTCCTCCGACAGTTGTCCACGCTCCTTCTAGAATCCAGTTCAAAGCACTATTAGACACTTTCCTATGCGAGTCCTCGTGCTGGCAAACATACTGCCCCGCGCTGAGAACTTAAGGAGCGGTGCTACACCCTTTTTTCGCTTGTGCCTTTCAGGTGAATGACAGCCGCTGAACGACAAGAACAAAACCGACCCGGGAAACTTGGGCAAAATCCTCGACCCTATGTATCAATCCGTGAATCTGTGACTCCGTGAATCTTCGCAGAGTTTCAAGGTCACAGTGTGGATACGCCCTATCACTCAAAGAGCGATGACGGTCGGTGGTGTCGAGGAGCGTAATCAGGATGCCACGATATATGTGGGTGGACTGGATGAAAAAACTACCGAATCCATACTTTGGGAATTGTTTCTTCAGGCGGGCCCCGTAGTGAATGTTCATATGCCAAAAGATCGAATTACCATGCAACACCAAGGGTTAGTTCAAATGCCTTATGTGATGAGACCATTCCAGTTGGAATTTTGACCTGAATAGGGAATATTAGGACGTATTGTTGAGTATTCTGTTAAGTTTTGGTACTGCCAATGCAGACCACTCCATCCAGATGCGTATTTGAGTTTGGGCCGTGTGCGTCTCTCCCCAGTAAACACATGGCCAACGGTTGACCGTCGATCGACGACCTCTCCTTTCTTTTCCCAACCTGTTTCAGCGTGAGGGATATTTACACTCCTGTAAGACTATTTTCAGTACATTGCATTCATATTCCAGAATAAGATTATTCCGTGTGATTTTCTTGTCAGGGTAGTTTGGATGAAGTTCTCAGTTTTGTGCATTCTTGATCCGCTGGGGGAATATCACATGTTGATATTCCTTCTTCGTGGTGGGCTAGTGTCGATGTTCCATTCTGGCCCGTTGGGTTCTTCTGGAGAGCGTGTTTGAAGGGGGCCAGCTGAAATGTTCAACCCACCGCTCAAGACGACTATTTTGCGGGTAAATTGCCGTTCCACCTTTTCCCAGATCGTTTCGCTGACGCCTGTCCTCTTCTGGCCAGTTAACTGGACCAGCTAAAATATGGTACGGCTTTCTTCTGCAGCGAAAACCTTGTCCAGCTGTTAGGCCTTCACAATCCAACGTTTACTGTCATTCTTCGGACTCTTCATTATCCGGTGTTTGAGAGATATGCATGTGCCATCAGTCGTTCGTTGCGGGTGTGGCTTTTCTGACAGAAATAAGGTCTGCTGATCTGGATGATATCCGGTGTTTATTTAGTCGAGTCAGGTTCCAGTCGGTTTGGGAGGGAGTGAGGGAGAAGGCCGGTGAGCGGCCAGTGAGCCATTCGGTGTAACCCTCAGGATCTTTGGAGCATTGCAGTACGGCAGTGAAGCATCACTGTCAACACCGATGTTGCTGCCTCTGATGATAATGGTGCATTGAAGCCCGACCACCACTACAAGGTGTCACCTTTAGGCCAGCACGATTATGGAGAGTTGGTGCGGGAGGCAGCGTTGTAGCTGGAGGAGCCAATTAAGTTTGACCGCAATCTAAGTTCTGTTGTGACATTGCTAAACTCACCAACATTTCGTGATCTCGCAACTTAGATTCAGGGTCAGTAGTTGTATTAGCTCTGACGGAAATGTGTCTGATGAAGTCAGTGCGAGAATCTCAAAGGCTCGAATCACGTTTGCTAATTTGCGTCACTTGTGGCGTCAAAAAGGCATATCACTAGATCTTAAGGGTCGCGTGTACCAGACTACAGTAAGGGCTGTGTTGTTGTAGGGGTGCGAGACGTGGCCTCTGCGGACAGATGATGTGAAGCGTCTTCAGGTATTTGACCCCCGATGCCTCAGAAGCGTGGCTGGTTTTGGATGGCGTCAGCGTGTTAGTAACGAGGTGATTAGAAAACGGGTGTTTGGTTGGGCGGCAGATATTTCAATCGGGGAAAACATCCAGCATCACCGACTACGATGGCTTGGTCATGTGCTACGGATGCGGAAATACCGTCTACCGAGACGGGTGTTGTTCTTCGTGCCTCCTTCAGAATGGCGCAACCCGCGAGGTGGACAACGCATGACTTGGCAGAAGGGCGTGAAAGAGATCACGAAGAGTTTGGGTGTTGTCGGTGTTGTGCGCCTTCCAGGATGGGGTCCCCGTGACCCCACCTGTGCTTGGCTGGAGACGTTGCAAGAAATGGCGGCTTATCGATGTCAGTGGCGTTCGTGCTGTCAGTTTCTTTCCAGATTGTCTGATTGAGCGCTTGGAGGTGTAGGCACCTCAGAATGCTTGACATAAGCCAGCACTAGGTCCCCTCCCTCACCCATTCTTTTCCTCTTTTCACTCGAGGGCTTTGAATTTATTTAAACGAACCTTATGGTTGTACGGCAGTGAAGCATCAGTGTCAACACTGATGTTGCTGTCTTTGATGATGATGATGATGATGATGACCCTTGTCTCAGTCTGCGCCACTGTGCACCTGATATCTGTTTATTTGGACGGGATCGAGGGTAAGACTGGTGGTGTCGGTTCATTCTTTCCAGTCTGTTTTGCTTTTTAGGTGTTCATATTGTATGCCTCTAAACGCCTGAATTGTGGTTAACGGGATAGCATTCCAACGGCATTTTTCACGGATTCACTGTCCTAGAGAAACAGTGCAACCTAGAGAAGGTGCTACTTTTTCGTTCTAGGCTTCCACGGCTTGTATAGATGCTCTGTCCTGTGAGTTGCGTTCGTCAATTTTTGGACCCTTCTACCGAAAGCCTGCGCAACGCCTAGACAACACTCGTGCATTCGAGAGTGAATACTCATTCAGGAATGCAGCGTGCCCTGTTCATTTATAGAATACATCTGGTTGTGGTGTATTCAACTTTCTAGTTATCGGCATGACCTAAGATCATAGCACGCTCGTACACCGTATTCAATTAACGGTCAAATGAGCATTTCCAGGAGCCTTCCCATCGCCTCTTGTTCGAGGCAAGGTCGACCGACGGAGAGCTCAACACGAACGATGTCATTTGGAAACCATGTTAGAGATGTATTTCTTCGCCTTCCGGTCAAGCCTCACACTTCCAAGTCGCGGCAGTTTACCATTCATAAGGACTGGACTACCGGATATGGAGTTTAGGAACCTCATGTGTGTACATTATAAATATTTATGCATTTATGTATGTATGTATGTGCGTTGTTTTCTTTCATCCCCCAAGACACTCCAACCATCCTATTATTATGATCTATCGTCGATGACATAGATTATTTTAAGCCCGGTTTCTACCGAAATGATGTGCTCGGCACGTTCATCTACTCAGAGTGGCTGCGCAATTCTAGACAGACCCATGGCACAAGCATGACAAAGTCTATCAAGGACTGGGTGTGCTCTGGTGCAGCGCGGTTCATACCGCTTTATGGGCAAGAAATATCACTAGCAATTACAGGAGATGCAGTACTTTTCGCCGACAATGAAGTATTGCTTGGGTTGAACACTGATGTTTTACTGTCGATGATTACTTTGTACTGCTGTTCGATCGAGGTTTCCTGTGCATTTTGCTCTCAGTTGGATAATTGTGGGTAAAGTGATACTAACGCATACTGTCCTACAATGAGTGACTGGTGGCTTAGGATGACGCTGTGTCTGTTGGCTCCTGACAAACTCTAATTTTTAATTTCCCCAACTCCCGTCGTGCACTCCACGAAGTTTAGTGTCGGAAGTAAACTTGAGCTTCATGCCGAGTGTACTGTGGTTCTAGGCAGCACGATTTCATCTACCGATTATTTGGGAAGTAGATAACTACGCATTGCAAGCAGCAAAGGGTAGTAGTGAATTTTTTTATTGATGTACCGGTTTAAATCGGTCGCCGTGTGACGTTCGTTCATAACGAACGACGAGGTACCCGTGGTGCTACACGAATCCTGCCAAAGGCTTTTCTTCAAAGTTACACAACAGCCTAATCCCGGATTGTTGTATGTTCCATTGCTAAACCCGGTTCATGAGAGTAACTAAGTAGAAAACAAATGGATTTACGTTGGAGCATATTTTGATCCCCTCAGTTATTCCATTCATCGGGGGCAGCGTCAGTTTCGATCGGTTTTTATATGCCAGGTCTGCTTCCAAAGCGCCCGCCTCAGGAACATGTGTATAGATCAAACTGACAAGAAATTCTTTTAGCGGAAAACAGCCACATTTATGGTATTCGTAGGAATTTCTAACGTATGCGGTTGGTTCTGGGATGTCCGGTAGAGATTTCCAACTTATGCGAACCATCACCACTAACCTCTGGTCCTGTGGGGACACCTGTCTTTCGAATTTCTGTTACTAATTCCGGTTGGACGGTACTTTCAGAACGCAACTGATATCAATTGACTTGCCTCAGTTGGTTAATCGCAGATGTTAAATGCCTAACAACCTCATTATTGGCGTGATTGCCTCATTATTAGCTATCCGTAAGGTCCGTAAACTAGATATTGTGTGATCTGTAAGCTCTTGCTGTTATGACGAAGGCAGCGCAAAACTTGCCCATTCTTTTGGTCGCGCTGTCATTCTATCTGCTTTAAGCATTTCACCTTCTTGCTCCTACTGGTGCAGTATTCGGTGCTCCTGGTTATCTGTATTTCAGGACTATGACCGGCTGCATTTATAGCTCCTCTGATTTCCTTTAAAGAATTTTTTTGAAACAGACCCAACTGTTTATTCCACTCTTACAACTCCTACTTCATGCACTGTTCAATTCCTCTTCTAAAAGGTGACGCTTCCACTGATTGGTACTTTACTACACTTCAGTAACTAGTAGATGGTTCCCCTTCCTGTGTAAGCTTGCTGGAACACTGGTTCTTAGAAAGCGACTTTTCGAACTTGTCTATCCTTGCATTGTTGACCTCGGGCCGACTTCACGTCCGTCGCCTTGATGCTGAGAAACTCGAAATATTCAGGCGAGGGCGCGGTCTGGGAATTGTGGTTAAGGCGGCCTGCCTGACGGTGGATATCAGATAAACGCTGGATGCGGAAATGAATTGTCTGTTTAAGGACTGACTTGGTCGTTGAGAGGGTTTAGGTGCAAAAGACCTACTGGATTGCTTAACCGGCGACGTGGGGACGCTCTTTTGCTCTAAGCGTTTTATTTTGAATGCACAGGTTTATTCATAATCTCATCAGTCGAACTTATTAACCTAATAATTTCCGTACACAATGTTTCGGGGGTTTTCGATCCACAATGGGTTATTCTGTCAGTTGAAAAGGTCGAATCCCCGTGTCTCCTAAAGCTCGACAAATCTGTCACTTGACCTGACAAAATTTTTCTTGAAAAGCGAGACGTTTCCTCGCACCAAACCCACCGCTCGCTTACTCAGGTGACGTTCTGTAGAGGGCAAGATGTTTGAGTCAGAGCTTACCCGTCTGACAGAAAATGGGCACGCGAATTCAAACAATGGGCACGTGATAGATGCCACTTCCCACAGTGAAGGGGTTACGTCATCATTGGGACTACTTTAGCAGCATGGCAAAATACCTCGTCAAAGTGAGCGATGATCGTGAGAACCTTATAATTGCTAGCGATTCTAAAGATTCACTTGACTCATCTTGATGGCTACGAAGTACTCCACGTGGGTTGAAGCTGACTGAGGGGCATCCCACTAGCAATGAAGGGCAGCGGTAGCTGCATCATCGCCGATGACTGCGTCTCGATTTCCCCAACGCTGAGCTGGACCTGACGAATTTTCGTCAATTCTGTCTGGGGTAGACTTCCATGCACACTAGTTAGAGAGCGTAGTACCGCCCACGTCACTCCCAGTAATAAAGCGTTTTCACGCCCTTGTATTTGGCAGAATGTGAAGGTATGATAGTTGTAACATCTACGAAGTCTGATTCTTGCTTGGGTTGACGCTTCGTGTAGCGCCTTCATTGGCGATGGAACTCGACTGAATGAAGACTGGCGGTCACTGTTTCAGGCATCCCTGCTTGCTGGCGCCTAAGTGTCGTGCGCTCGTTCCAGTTCGCCTAAATAGAGCCGCTGAATGAAAATAACCGAGTGGTAGAGAAAAAGGGACTTAGTGCTAGCTGATCACAGGCATTTTCAGAACGCACGTAGACAATTGGACTAGAATCTGACGGCGCGATATCTTTCTTTGTCGCCAATATCCATTCGAACCCAGATAGGATCACGAACTTTCTTTCTGGTCAGTGGCCTGCCGCAAGAACACAAATCATGCATAACTTCTCACTCCTTCTGCCAAGGCTGACATGACCCACCTCTTGATTTTCGCCGCTCTGATTTTGGTATGACAAGCAATGCCTTGTTCAATAGACGATAACTTGACATGCCAAGCACATGGCTGAAACACCGCAGCTTGTCGTATTTTCACAGGCAAGTTGCCTGATGCCTCTCCTGACCTGCTTTCCTGGTCACTCCATTACGATTTTGCGTTGCCGGTCTATTCCGACTCTAAGGTGCAGGTGATAAGAGTGCTGAAAAAGTTTAGATTCCTCAGAAGCCTTCGCAATCTATGTAGTGACTTCGCCTGTCTCACCACCGTTTGGGCTAATGTAACCGATGTAGATGAGGCGTTCCACGGTCACCATTGTCACAGTGAATTGCAAAACGCGTACCTAAAGACTATATCCTGCAGTATTACTCCACTTTTTGTAGATGCAAAGCACTTGCACAAATTAGGGATGGCTCCATTCAACATAGTTGTCACTCAGGTGCCTATCCCTCTTTTTCGAAAGCAAGAATATTGTCGTCTGCGCACTCCAGATCAACTGGGTTCCTACCCGCAGTTTTTTAAACACCGGCTTTCGGTGACCCCGCATCGTCTGCCTGATTGTTTCAGCAATCACGAAATACAGAAAAACAGCTAATGAACATCCTTCTCGGACGTCATCGATTGTAGGGAAGCTGCAAGAGAAGCCCGCGCACACACACGCTACTTGCCAGAAAAAACACTGGACGTTTTGGGTATATCCTGCTTAACAAGCGTTGTAAGATCCGGGTGGCTAAGGATCCTACAGGACGATTGAAGCTATCGGACTATACTCAGTTCGTAGTTAGTAGGCAGTAGGAACAGACGGATGAGGGCAGTAGATGCTGTGTTGAGAACCGGCTCTATTTAAAAATAGATTAATAAGCATCGTGGATTAAGCAAAACGTACAACCAACAATAACGCAATCGGTAAGAGCTGAACAAGGGGCAGTGAGGCAGCAGGACTTTGGATACGGGCGGTCAAGCAATGTAAATAGGCCGTGTACAAAGGTGACGGTTCAGGAGACAGTTATTACGTATGCAACGTAATGGAAATCAAATCGAAATACGCGCATAGGTCTGTTTGAAACAAGATCTAAGCAAGCACTACCAGGTAAAGTGCAATAAGACAGTAATACAAAAATAGGGCTTCCGGGGAAGTCGAGTTGGCACAGCAGATAGTGCACCTGCCTGCCATCCGAGATGTTCCAACTCCCACCCCAGGCTGACCTGCTTCTCCGTCGGAACAGACACTCGAAAGTGGGTAGAGTTGACGCGGAATTCCAAACAAAGACGGACGGGCGGCAAAATCTCAACATTAGTAACTAGAGGGTAAGCAGATCTTAAGCGGAAGCAAAAACCCAGGCGAAGAGCGACAGGGAAGCAAAACGGCGTTATAATAAACAGGCGTAGGTCATGCCGCTCATGAGTAGTCAAACAAATAGGGAGAATAACCGCTGGCTGCCGTTGATTCGCAGGAGGAATCAACAGGCGTGTTTAGAGGTACAGCTCAGTTAACATAAAACAGGATGCGGTTACTCCTGAGGGAAATTCACTTCGCTTTTGGGCTTGCTTGGGTCTCTTCTGGTGGCTGTAGCAAATTGCTTAACAGTTTTCACCCTTCAACGCCGCCCTTCGCGAAGAAATTGTAGCCTACCGTGGTGTGACGGTTTGCGCGCATCCGTGATCCACTGTGCTACAGTGAGGACTGTCCGTGCTGCACTTGCAGTCTCACCCCAGGTTGTTCATTCGTTAGAGGTCTCATTAACACAGTCTCCTGGTCATCCGGGATAGGAGTTGTAACGTATATCACGAGTCGCTCTTTAATAACTGCGGTCTGTCGACGTATTGTGCCGGAAACCGCCGGCTTGTGGCCAGGCTTTTTGGTCAGGAGCTTAGTTTGCGGTCTGTAATCTTCCTGTTGCCTAGGTTTGGGCGCCCCGGCAGTCTTTCAGCCCGCGTATCAGATCGCCGTATTTTTATTCCTAAAGAAGAATGTTTAAATCGTTCGGCTGAAAACCTTAAACAACAATTCACTTGCAATTGCCCAGTCGGGTTCCCTATCCGCAATGTCACTCTGGACAGTGAACTTAGAACCTCTGACAGATTCAAAAGTACGCGAATGCCTCGCCTCCCTCAATCGTCAATAAGCCGGTGATCCTGATAACTTCCCGTCCCACTGTCTGAGGATGGAGGTGAAATCCTAAGTCGATGGTTGTCTAACCTTGCCTCTGTCAGGGTGAGAAAGACCGTCCCAACCAGCTGGAATGAGTCAGTAATGGTGCCCATTTTCAAAAAGTTACTCGCACTGGATGTGGCAACCACAACAACATGCGTATAGGTGCCCTACAATCTTGTTGACTTGACTTGACTTCAAGGGTGTGTTCGATTCTGCCGCTTGCGCAACAGGGTATGCCCCAGAAGTTCATGAACATCGTGTGCTGCTTGTATTCACGTATCCGTGGTTGCGTGGGACTGTACGGTCTGGTCTCCAAAAACTTTCTTACAAGCGGTGGTGTCCTCACTTTTGTTTAATTTTGTTATTGATGAAGTAACGAGGTTAACGCTGGAAGATCTCCAAAACCTCGGTGTATACATCTCACCGGTCGAGAACCTTGTCAGCCTAGAGTATGCAGACGACGTTGTTCTCGCTTTAGAAAAAGAGCTGGAAGCGCAAGCATTTCCTGAAAAGCTGACCAAGCTCATCCAGTCCTTTGGCATGTGCTTCTCGCCCACAAAATGCAAAGTTATGCTGCAGCGTGGGATGTATTGTTGTGGCTGCGAGACTTCGCCACTTCGGGCGAAGGTTGTGAGACATCTTCAGGTCTTTGACCACGGAACTGCTGGTATCAGCCGGAATCAACGACTTATCCCCGGGTTTTGGACGCCTGAGCGCCTCGGATGTTTGGTAGGTGGTAGCACTGGGTCCCTCTCCCTGTCCCGTTTTTCCTTCTATTACAAGGCTCATTTCAAATAAATTGACATGGTTTTACGTCAGCGAAACACCAGTGTTCTCATCTGGTGTTGCTGTCAGCGATGATGATGATGATGTCCTGGCGTGCTGCACTCAGAAAGACGCTACCGCTGATGCTTCACACCTTGCTCTTCCACGCACTTCTCCCTTCTCAACCCTGTCAGTAATACTCCCCTCGTGGGCCCGTCCTTTAGGACTAGTGATCGCGTGCGTCTTGCACCCACTCCAGCCGCGAGGTCTGCGCTTCAGTCAGCACCGGCAACCTCAGGCACCTTGAAATCGATATTTAAGCTTTGACACCCGGCTTGTCTGGCCGTCCTTAATGTTTACACTCTGAAACAGACATGGGAACTGTCTACTCTTTCTGGCATACTCGACTGTATGCTACGTACTGCAAACGATTTCAGGATTCAAGCACAACCGTTGGGTTAGCCGACCCATTACTCTCCCCTCGCTTCCGCCTGCTCACCTCCGGTGATCGGGATACCACGCAGGATCGTTATAAGGCACCGAGCGGAAGGGCATCTGCGGAAACGACACACTACACTACACTACACGCCACCGCTACATCTACCGCTCCGCGTCCGTTATTCAGTTTTCGTTCTGTTTTCATTGCAATCCTGATCGTATGAACTCTGTGGCAGGTGGACCAACGAACTACCACCAGGTCTTCCCCTCGCCCATTCTTCTTTTCATGCTGATGCTTTAAGTTTAATTAAATAAGTTATGTAGTTGTACGGTGGTGAAGCATCTGCGTCGACACTGAAGTTGCTGTCTCTGATGATGATGCTGTCTGATCAACTAGCTGCTCTTGTGCGTACTCTGGATACTTCATCGATTTACCTCTGTTGCATCTCTCTCGAATACAAGATCCTGGTACAGTTGAACTTATGGCACCCTCTCTGTCTAGAGGCTACAAACTACGAACTTTGGGCGAATTGTGCTGATATGGCCCCAAGTTCGCGAGTTCGTGCTTCGTCACTCGAATGGGTAGCTGTGAACAACCGACTCTTTGCTGTCCGACTTTCGACTTCGCTAAAAGCCCTTCCTAATCAAAATGCTGAACCCTGTTTTTTTTTATCGTGCCCAACGAATCCTAGTTTTGATCTATTGGAAGACATCTACCGAGAACTGATCGCCCTCTTGTCCACCACGAAGAGCTCGGATATAGTCAAAAGAGGGTTTCAATACGCAGGTAGAACGCCTCAGTTCATCGAAAACACGCCTTGGTGGCGGTTGGTGGCAAAACGCAGTGGTAACGTTGAACGTCTTGAAACTCTTACTGATAACTACTTGTGTCTCAGCAGTACTGGGTTTAGACGCAGTGCGCACTGCTGTGTTATATGGCGTCCTCGACCGCTGATTGGTCTTTTATTTAAATTGATCACATCGCCACCACCGCCGATGGCGCGGTTCAGTTCTTGGCTGCCGATCGCTTTGGAATACACAGGTTGATTCTGACCGCGCCCTTGGTCGGCGCGCATTTTCACCGATTTTGCCCCGGTAAACCTTAGAGACGAACCCCCCTTTAGCAGTAGAAAGGCTTTGTCAGTCACAAGTTAGGGAGATCTACCACAGCTTACTATTCAATCGTAGGCGGCCTTCTCGGTGGGATGATATAACTACAGCGACACTGATTGTGGTTTTTCCGAGCACGTGCACCGAAGCCACTCGGTCTTGTTCCTTTACTCGAGGCGCTATTTCTTCGGGCTCAATACAGATCAGCTAGGCGATCGATTAAACGACAGCTCAGACAGTCTGTCTATGGACAGGGAGGCATGGTGGAACCAGAAAGTTCAAGTAATTGAGGTCAGTGCGGTTGTGAATGTACGGACCCTGATCCAGTTAATTCCATAAGTGATTCAATAAGATAATGTTGGGAACAATAATTTAGTTAGCTCTCTACCCCTGTGCCTATTTCTTTCATTCCACCTGCTCATTTTGAGCCATGGTGTGTGAGTTTCGCCCCCCATTAGCTACTAAAGTGTTAGTATGCCTTTATGCATTGAACGTTATCGGACTACTAGGCTGGATGTGATTTCCCAAACGCTATTCAGCGATGGAGAGGATTGGTAATGTTCCGCCTAGAATAGGTTGTTTGTACGTGTTTGAAACGAAAAGTTTGCGAATGAATTACTGTTAAATCATTTCCGCACATTGTTTCGCTGACACCCGTCTCTTTTGGCCAAACCAGCGCCAGCTGTAGCAGGGCGCAGTTGTTACCTACAGCGAAGGCTTTTTTCATATCCTGGGACTTCACAATCCACCGGCGCTCCCTGTCAGTTCTCAGGATCTTGATTATCCAGCTTTTGAGTTCAACTGATCTTTCGACCTATCTTTTTTACCAGCGTGATTGCGTTTCCAATAACCCTCTAGCCAGGTCGGCTCGATATTTCTGAGCTACTGAAACTCGCTGAAGTTGTTCGCCGGAATTGCTCTGCTTCGGCACGCGTGATGCTGAAGGGAAGCGAAGGATAACCGAGCCTACACAATGGCATGATCGGAGTCAAGTTGCGTACCCCAGAAGGAGGGGCAGTTGGGGCTTTTCATCACTAACTGACAGCCACATGGTCCAACTGAGTCTATGGCTGGCTTACGGTTTGTGGCTTCCGAGTAACTCGGTTGGAGTACCGGCGCTGAAAGTTAATGCTAGCCAGCGACAGACATTTTTCAGCACATAAGTGAATAATTCGTTGTCCATTATCCTTACGCTGAGCATGGACTCCTAATCCACCACTCAACTGTGTTACTTCCGGGCTTAATCATCCAACTTGGGCGTTCATTCACGCATTAAGATGACTACTCGTTTTTCTTGCTGACCGAAGAACTGACATCTTGATAAACCCCCGTCCTCAGCTTCAGGGCTGCAGTTTCTCAGGGTGTATGCTGACACTACAAATCGTACAGCAGGAGGACGACTGTTTACTGTGATACGGTCCAGTAAGGCGCATTCAGTCCTGGGAGTCCCCATGTCATACCACCATCCATCGTATCGGGATCACCAGGTACCCGAAGAGTGGAATGTGGAATATCTGAGCTTGTCCTAAGCGGCTTGAGGTGCACACCCGAAATGGGGTCCTGCACGATGTTTTTGGAGACAGCGTACATCGACAGGTGGTTTCGGCAAGAGACGCCTGTTGCCCAATTTGACAGAGAGTATGGACGTTGAAGTTTAGTAAGAGGTTATTTTGGTTTATTTCGCTGGGTGACAGTTTGCACATACAACAGTGGTAAGGTGACTGGCAGATGGGTTGACCGCACTGCGTTATTGGTTTGGTGGGGAGACAGTGTCGGCGAAAGCCGGTGAACAAGGAGGTATAAGGACGGATGCTACTTACTGGTTTCCCAGACCGAGGAATGGGGTTTGTTTCAGGTACCACACCTTGAGTCTGACTTAAAAGTGTGACCCACAGGGCAGTGAGAGGATGAAGGGTTTTCTTCCGGTATCCCGACCGCAGGTTTTGACTCAAAAGTCTGACTTACAATGCAGCGGGTAGTAGGCTTTTCTTCGGGGACCCTATCTAGAGCTAATGGTTCAGTAGTCTGACCCGCTTGGTTGCGAGAGAGTGGCCTAGCTCAAAAGTGCATGGGGTAAGGCATACCTATCTCATTCGCGATGATGCTCCGCATAGCAGATGTGTTTGGAGCCTTATCGGGCTCTTGGTAAGTTTTTAAATATTTCCACAATATTATATAATTCGCCACTGGTCACGGTTAACTGTTGGGCGCTCGGAGTGTGCGGTTTTTAGGGCCGACTTCTTAACCCGTCTTTAATAGGAGGAAAGCAGCTTCCATGAATATGGACATACTGGTCGCCCAGAGGAAACACTTTACTACGCTCACGTTCCTATCGCAGGGGACAGCACGGTTTTACCTCCAGACCTCCAGCACGGGGCTCGCTGCTCTTCGTCTGGCTGCTCTCCTTTGGCCTTTCCGGGATGGCTCCATCTTGTGGAAGGGAATTCCAGGCGATGTAGCCCGCGGGATTATTGCAGCAATCAAGCTTGACTCGTACTTTAAGTTGGCTGATAAAATACCGAAATAGGCTGTTTTGGCATCTTCAAAGTGCAAAGTCTTACTTCAAAATTCCCAGTCCTCTTGTACGTTTTTGAAACTTCAAGATAAAGAGCTTGGATTTGTTGACAGGTTCAGCTATCTTGGCAGCCTCACGGTCCGTGACTGCACACTGACAGATGAAGTCATGCCTGTCACATCGCGCATCATTAGGGCGCGAGCAGTATTTGCCAACTTGTGCCACCTTTGGCTTGAGAAAATTATATGACTGAGGTCAAAGGACCGTGTCCATAAAACGACTGAGAGCAGCTCTACTCTACTTTCGTGAAACTTGACCCCTCCGGTACGAAGACCTCAAAGCCTTCAGATATTTGTTAACTACCTGCAGCATGTGCATAACACGACGTTCCGTAAACAAGTGCTCGATAATGATATCCGAATTGAGCTTCTCAATCGAGTTTTCCAACACGTCCGATGAAATCTTCAGTTAGAACAAGCTTTTCGGTCCACTTAACTGGGTCTAAAACCCGTTCTTTCATGCCTCGAGGTGCACTTGGTCGATGCGTTAGCTGAGACGGCAAATATGTTGTGTTTAGCGACGGTTTAGCGACCGTTGAATGCCAAGGTGACCTCATCCGCACAGTCCGTTGGAGCAGATTCACGTTCCCGCCGTTGTTGGTTTGTAATCAGGGTTTAGTCAGCTTCCCTAGGTGGAGAACCAATGGCCCGCCGACCAGGCTACGGCGTCTTTCACTTTAGTGAAACAACACTGCCACGAGCAGGCAATGAAAAGGAACTCCTCACCAGACGCCACATGATAGTAAACCTCATGGTAGTATTTCACTTGTGGCAAAGTACAACGTTACTCGTTTCCTAAGACGTCTACCTTTCACCATGCTATTTTTCCCCACTGATGGGTGCGGCGCCTTGAAAACGAGCTACAACAATGCCCTCAGGTGAGACGTCACGGCATCTAAATGGTCTTTTTAAGGTGGTTACATTGGTAGACTCGTTTGAATGGACCAGTGTGACTTCTTCTTAAGTTACCGGAGATAACTCTAGTTAGTTGTGACAGTAAATTACTGAACCCCTTCAGACACAGCAACACCTAAAATGAGGATAATTGTTCAATTTGTATTTATATATCCCCTGTCTTCTACCAACAAAGGCTTCTTTTCGAGATGACTACTTATATCTGCACGGCGTGATCACTTCGGCTGTTTGACTAGCATATTATGCACATTGGTTTTACTGTGTCAAGTGTTCCACAGCTGCGTAAGCGTTCCATGTCCTGATGTCATTCTGGCAAAAAATTACTTGTAATTCATTGTGTCCCTAGCGATGCACACACTCACCAAGTAGTTGTGACAAGCGCCTCATGAGATATATATCATAAATCTCGCATTCAGTTCAATTTCTCTGCATTCTGGCCGACTCAGGAAGTGGTTTTGCGGTTCAATTATTGGTAAGAATCAGCTTACCCCACTCATCGGAATGTCGCACGAATCGCTTGTGCTCAACCATGTAGAGTTTTCCTACTATATGTGATGGGATGAAAATGTCCGGTGCTGGTGAATGCCGCTAAACATAGTGAAATGGCTGCAGCCAGTGTGTGCCGACCTTCCTGTATCAATTATTCTACCCATACCCTATGTTTTCTACACGTGTCATCATCCTATACTATCCTGTATAATCTTTTATTCCATCAGATATGGATTTGTCGAATTCATGACCGAGGAGGATGCTGACTATGCGATGCGTATCATGAATATGATCAAACTCTTTGGTAAACCGATACGTGTGAACAAGGCGTCAGCCAATCAAAAAAATTTGGACATTGGAGCCAACATTTTCATAGGGAACCTCGACCCAGAGGTTGACGAAAAACTGCTTTATGATACGTTCAGCGCTTTTGGTGTAATTCTACAGACCCCGAAAATTATGCGTGACCCCGAGACTGGAAATTCCAAGGGATATGCATTCATCAACTTTGCTAGCTTCGAGGCCAGTGATGCGGCTATCGAAGCAATGAATGGCCAATATCTGTGTAATCGGGCTATCACCATATCTTACGCTTTTAAAAAGGACAGTAAAGGTGAGCGGCATGGATCCGCAGCTGAACGTCTTCTAGCTGCACAGAGTCCCCTTTCTCAGGTAGGTAGCCTACAGTCAGTAGGTTTATTTTGTTCTTTCTCTGTCTGTGTGCAATTTTTCCTGTCCATATCGCTGGCACTAAGTGTGCACCGATATCTATGACCATATGTAGGTTTATTTTGCATGGTTTCAGTCCTTAGATTTTGAATCTGAATCCATCTTTATAATGAAGAACGAGTCCAAGAAGATCTGCCACATCTGGCCCTCCGTTTTTATTGGTGTCAGTCAAGTGGGCGTCGATGCGACCGGTCCCGTAACCATCTTGGTGACACTTATCGGTGAATTATTCGTCCGCCGAAAACCCTACCAAGTTAACGAGGTTGGATTAGGTGTGACTCTTAGCCTAACCAGCTGTTGACTCAGACAAGCTACAGGTGATAATGTCTCACGGTTTTTCTCCTACTTATTTAGAAATAAACATTAGTATTAATATTAGCCGACTAGACCAAGTCATCACGCTAATCAGCCGACCTTTTGAATGGGTCTCTTCGGCAGCATTTTGGTGGGGCTTCCAAGTACAACCAGTTTTTCGACTGCGTATTTGTTCTTTGTGTTATATTGTTTGTGGGCATCGGCGAAATTTTCCTCTAATATCGTGCAAAATATAGGCCCAGTATACGTTGATACATTTATTCTCATTTCCATGCGATAATAATTCGTCCAGATTGTAGAACTCATTCTAATACCGTTTTCGCTCATCAGCTGTTTACATGTATAGTTCTGTCCACTGATGAGGCGAGAAGAAGGGAGTAGATAGCTACCCATGGGAGTAATAGCTGTCTCATTGAAGAGTGAATTCAAGTTGGCGATGGGCATTCTCTGTTAGTGGAACGAGGCTGGGTCGTAGACAATAGCGTGGATGCATACGCATCATTGTCCGAACCATACCGCTGATCATGTTTCTTGTGCGGCAGCCACTCGGGGTATCCTTGGATCCAACTCGATCTCCCCTGAGGATGGTCGCCATAAAACCAGCGAAGCTCGCGCGCCATTGGTTGCGTAAGTGGACTCTTTTAGTGGCAAACCCTGAATAGGCTGATCACATGAATAACGAGAAGTTCACGCGGTGTACCTTGAATGTTTACCTCGTAGCCAAACGTTCTGTGGTTTTATGGCAGTCAAACACCACCGCCAGTGCCAATGCTGCTATTTGTGGTGATGTTGAGCAAGAACAAGCAGGTGGCACTACACTTCTCAGAAGTGACCTAAGTGGCCGGAAAAAATGAAAACGGTCGCCACACCAACGAAGTGAAGAGAGATAGATCATCCGCCGAGTGTTTTTTCACTGATCGTAGCTGGGTACTCTGTAAGGATCGTCTATAAAAATACTTATCCGAACCCTTACTACACATAGGTGTATGCCCCAAGAGAGACGCGCATTCGCCGAAGTTGGTTTGGGGTCAGATGAACTAGCCATTGGATCCTGTCTATACTGGCCTTGCTTACTTACTTGGCGAGAGTTTGCAGGGATAGAATTTAGTCATGGTGATGTGGAGTACTCTCGCCAGGATATGATTTTACGTGAGCAGTCGAGAGGCAAATAATGCAACTGGTTTTTTGCCTGTCTGAGTTCAACAGTACCGGACATAACGCAATGAAATGAATTGTTCCCGAAGATGCTTATGAGGTTTCCAAAAGCGACACGCTGAAGCAAATTGCCACGAAATTCCCAGTAAATGGGACTAATCCGTTGCCAAATTTTAATAATTACCCCACCCTGGTACCATCTAATATGCAGGCTCTAGAATAATATCGTTTGGCAACTCCAAAGGACAGTTTCATTGCAGAATCACATGTGCACCAGAAGGGAATTTGTTCAACGTAAACCAATAATCAATTAACAACAATAAACAATCTGGTCAGAGCGATTGCCTAGGTGAATTCGAGTTGGTCCCGGCAAATGTCAGTGCTAGATTGCAAAAGCTTAGGTAATGTCCAGCAAGTCATAGCACTTGAGAGAAATCGCTTGAATGAGTCTTAAATTAGTGAATCTTTGAAGAGACTGGTTTTAGTCAACGCTTCGGAATCAAATTTACACGTACGAAAACCTCTTGAAAACCCACCGCTCACTAGTTGCCGAATAGAAATCCATGCTACATACAACTTTCAATTCAATCAGTTCAATTTGTCAGCTATAAACCGTGTACCATGAGCACATTGGTTCCAGCTGCTACAGTTTCGACCACCGGAAAACGGGAGAGTGTGGGACATACAGCCAAGCCTTGGAGGCGATGGCATATCTGATTAGTTCGGGAACTGGGTAGGTGCGGATTGCAGGCGATAGCTTTGATGCACGAGCGCCATCGACTGAGCGATTGGGCCATTTCTGCCAGTGTCATTAACCATTGGTAGTTTGAGTCCCGGGATCCCTAGCCAGGGAGGCGGCAGTTGTCGACCCAACCAAGTTTACCGGTTAGTGTTTTCATACTTCGTTGCTGGGTCATACACTGTCCACCTCTCGGTCGCTTCCACTCAGCACAGGGCTGGGCAAAAAGAGCTCTGTGAGGCAGACGGTCTTCTGGTATGCGTAGTACATGTCCTAACCAGCGTAACCTACGAAGCGTGAGCAATTCATCTGTCGTGGGAGAGTACGTCAGCATTGCTAATCCGATGTTCCCACCAGATCTGACCAATGCTTCGGAGACACCGATGGTCAAACACTGACAGCTTTCGTTTGTCCTCTGCGCGTAGAGGCCACTTTTCTGATCCATAAAGCAGTATGGATAGCACCGCCGCAGTGTAAACTCTGCCCTTGACAGACAAACTGACGTCACTTCGGCGCCATAGGTGTCCGAAGTTGGCAAAAGCTGCTCTGGCTCTCCGGATCCGAGAAGTGATCTCATCTCCACCTAGTCCACTGGAACTTCTACATTTGCCCAGGTAAACAAATTTATCTACCACGTCGGTTGGCTCGTCTGCAAGCATGAGGCTTGAGTTTGATCCAACTCAGTCTTGTAGCAGCACTTCACACTTTGCATGTGTGAAGCGTATGCCAAACCGTGTGGCAGAGTTACTTAGGTTATTTAAAATCGTCAGCATTTTTAAAGGATCTGAACCAAGGAGAGTAATATCGTCTGCATACTCAATGTCTGTGAGGGAACGTCCTGAGAGAATTTCGACTCCCGAGGTTCCATAGGCAGGCAGAGAAATGTCAAGCAGCGTATCAATGACAAGGTTGAAGAGGAAAGGTGAGAGAGGACAACGTTGACTTACACCACTGGACGTGGTGAACTCAGGCGAGAGCTTCTCGTTTACTCGTACGCGCCCACGGGAGTTCGCATACAGTGCCCTCACAAGGGATATAAATTTGGAAGGGACACCTTTGATCGAAAGACACTGCCAAAGTTTCTCACGAGAGTCAAATGCATATTTCAGATCAAGAAAAATGATCAACGTGGGACGTTTGAAGGAGTGGCGCTGTTCACGAAATTGTCTCAAGGTGAAGATATGGTCGATGCATCCTCGACCAGGGCGAAACCCAGCTTGACTCTCACGGGACTGTCTCTCTCGAAAATCGATCAAGCTAGGCAAAATATTGCCAGAGAGCACTTCAGATTCGACGGATACCAGGCTGATGCCACGATGGTTTTGTGATGCCGTTCTTGGATCCTTTTTGGGAACTGGGATGACGGTCGAGGAGCTCCATTCGGCTGGTATTATGTTTTCGTTCCAAATCTTCTGCAGTATAGTCGTCGGACTGTTCACCAGGACCTCGCCATGTAGTTTGAAAAGCGCGGGGTGCAGACCATCCGGGCCCGCTTGGTCCTTCCAGAGGTTGTGTTGAAGGAGACCAGCTGAACTGTTGTTTGAAATGCTCAGACGAGGATTGAGGGAGTGAATTGATGTTCCGTCTTTTTCATATATTGTGTCGCTGACTCCTGCCTTCTCTTGACCGGTTGATCGAATCAGCTGAAACGGGGCGTGCCTGTTGCCTGCAGCGAAAGCCTTTCCCTTATCCCGGGCCTTCGAAATCCACCAGCGTTTTCTGTCGTTCTTCAAGCTCCTGACTATCCGGTGTTTGGGGGGTCTGCGTGCGCAATCACAGTCGTTAGTTGCTGGTATGGCCTTTCTGGCAGCAATAAGATCGACTCTATCCAGTGTTCATTTGGTCGAGTCAGATGGCTTGGACAGACAGTTCTGAAAGCTGAGAGCATAGCTTCTCTAACTCGCCTCCATTCAACCTCCAAGCAATCTTCGTCATCTGCATCACTGTGCTTTTCCAGTAGCTTTCTAGTCGGATCAGCTAGATACTCTTCAGCTACCGACGGAAAGCGAACTGATAGCCTGGTCCATCGGTAACTGATAGCCACATGGTTTAATTGGGTCCACAACTGTCTTGCGGTTACTGGCCTCCAAGTAACTCGATGTGAGCGTTTGTGCTGGAAGTTTGTACTGGCCAGGAACAGACGATGATCTGAACACAACTGAAGCAGTCGCTCACCATTATCCGTACGGTGAGCACCGACTCCAAATCTACCACCCAAGCGCGCTTCTTCCGGACATATTCGACCAGGATTACAATATCCCTCCCTCTTGCTGACAGATGCAATCGTGACAGATCTTGATAAAACCCGTCGTCATCAGTCTCAGAACTGATGCCTGTCGGAGCGTATGCTGATACGACAAATAAACACCGTTTGCCGCATAGACCTGCATTGACTTTAAATAAGCCGGACAACCGCACAGCGCAAAGGTGACTGTTTACTGGGATCCAGTCCAGTAAGGCGCTTTGGGCCTTGGCGCTGAGTGCAACTCCCATACCGTAGGTACCAATATCCGTTGCGTCAAGATCACCGGATACCCGAAGAGTGAAATGTGGAACATCTGAGCTCGTCCTAAGCGGCTTGAGGAGCACGACCGAAGTGGGGTTTTGTATGCGTGTTTCGGAGACCCAATATACATCGACAGGGAAGGAGAGCAAGGTTTCAGCAAGGGATGTCTGTTGTCCAATTTGGCATAGAGTACGGACATTGAAGGCTGCAAGGTGGATCAGATGTTTCGAGGTTATTAGGTGATTATTTTGGTTTATTTTTTCTGGGCGAAGGTTTAGACACGGAATAGTGGCAAGGGGATTGGCAGAGGGGTCGATCGCACTGCATTGGTTGATGGGTGGGGACGGAGTATGGGAGAAGGCTGGTGATCAAGGAGCTGCAAGGACAAATGATGCTTCCCGGTTGCCCAAGCCGAAGAAGGGGGTCTGGTCGAGGTACCCCACCTTGAGACTGAGTCAAAAGTCTGACCCACAAGGCAGTGA
This sequence comes from Opisthorchis felineus, assembly GCA_004794785.1. Taxonomy (NCBI): domain Eukaryota; kingdom Metazoa; phylum Platyhelminthes; class Trematoda; order Opisthorchiida; family Opisthorchiidae; genus Opisthorchis; species Opisthorchis felineus. The sequence continues at coordinate 116,115 of SJOL01007097.1, forward strand.
GAGGATGCCGGGTTTTGTTCGGGGACCTTGCCCGTGACCTCTTACTCAAGAGTCTGAACCGCGACACCGCGGTTGTTAGGGTTTTCTTGGGGAATCCCTCCCGGAGTCAACGATTCAATAGTCTGACCCGCTTGGCTGCAGAGAGCCGGCCTGGCCCGAGGATGCAGGGAGTAAGGCATTACTGTCTTACTCCTAGTGCGGCTGCACACAGCAGGTGTCTTTTGAGCAGCACTGGACACTTTGGTTTTAAAGTATTTCGACCGTATTGAATAATGCGCCAGCGGTCACGGTCAGTCGTTGCGCGATCGCAGTGTGCGGTTTTTGGGGCCGACCTTTTCTAACCCGTCCTTTCTTGGGGGTTACCGCTTCCTCACATATGGAAATGCTGGTCGCCTCGGGGAAACGGCTTACTGTCTTCACACTCCAATCGCAGAGGACATGATGACTTTACTTCCAGACCGCCTCGTAATACGATTACTCGCAGTACGGGGACTCGCTGTTCATCATCGGGCTGCTCCCCATTGGCCTTCCTGGCATGGTTAAAGCTTAGGGAACTGAGTTCCGGCCAGTATAGGCTGCGGGATCATTGCAGCACTCAAGCCCGACCACCACGACGAGGTGACCGCTTTAGTTCGGGCATACAACTTTAGGTAGCGCCGGAGATTCTAAAACGATGTTTGTGGGATTCATGGACATTTTGATGGGCTCATGCACAAAGTGAACGATTTCATCGATTTCGTTGACAGGTAGGAAATAGTTACCTAAGTGGTTCGAGTGGTGGTAGGTAACGAGTTGTTAGATATCTTACTATGACAGTGCGGACATAGTGTACTGTGTCTGCATAAGTTGGGGTGAATGGGGCACCAAGGGATAATAAGTGGTACATCCTTATTTGGCCTTCAAATCCGGAGTGACTGTGCACCCCAATTGACGAAGTCTCATGTAATTACAGGTCAGCTATAAAAATTGGGTGCAACTTCGTCAAAGTAGCACCTTCATCGTTTATCACCTGTGAGCTTGGACAAACTCTCATTCTTTTATGCTCCTTACCGTGGCCAGATAAGTACTTCTGTTAGTGAAAATCATGTCTATATCTTTTTACTGAATATACAGTGAGGTCTTCGTTAATCGGTAGGTTGCAGTTTCCCCCAAGTTCATTGGTCAGGAACAAGTGAACGTACTCTTATTTGGAAATGTATCCTCACTTAGTCCTCGCACACCGTGGTTTGTTGCTGTTCCGATCGACATTGAGCAGTCGTATTTATCTGTCGGTTTCTTCAGACTGGTTATACAGCTACGCTATATGTAAACCAGAATACATCGAACGAACATATTGCCGTCGATCCAACCACCTTGGGTTTCTGAGAGTCTTCATGATACAGGACAGCATAAATAGGACCCTCAGGTCGAGACTATTGGGATAGTCAGAAATTCGCTGAAAAGACAAAATAGACAGGTACCAGCTGGATGTTGCTTCTGTTTTTTTTCCAGACGTTAACTGACCGTCTTCACAGTTTTTCATGAGCTCAGTGCAGTAGTCCAGTTCACTACCAGTAGGTCCTCCTACACTTTCCCGTGCCTACCAATAGCGTTTCGTTTTCTAGTGCGTCGACCCTAACTTGGCTTAATCTATCTGATGCTGTATACTAGGATAACCGCTCAACTTCATGTGTACCATGATTCAGCGCTGTTGAAAATATTCATGATGCCTTGCTCTGCCTCTGCATCATGACTAATAGCATTTGCTGGGATGAACTCGAGTTTTTTGGCTTGAATTTGTTTTCACGCGTCATCGATTGTTTTTCTATGATTAACTCTTTCCTAACAATTATGTACTTTCATTCTATGTCAATTTTGCTGCTTTCCTTTCGATATTAGGCCGAGCGTCCGCATCAACTGTTTGCCGATGCACCTCCACCGCCGCCACCGCCTCCACCTCCACCCCAGACTTTCTTACCATCCAGTATAACGCATTCGATTGCTCCTGTTGTGACCATGCCATTACAGTCACTTACGATGACATCCTTGGTCCTACCACCCCCGCCGCCCCCGCCTCTCCAGGCTACTCTTGTTGGGTTTACTTCGTCCATTGTTTCTGGAGCGATGCCTCCACCTCCCCCTCCCCCTCCACCCACGATTTCGGTGCCTATAGCGTCCGTAGCTTCAGTTGGAACGACTCATGCGCCACCCGTTTCTATCCCGGCACCCCCACCTCCCCCTCCTCCGCCACTGTTCCAGGGATTTCCATCTGGCCTGGGAGTTTTGCCTGGACAGCCGGCAGTATCCTTACCTACCGGGGCTCCATTACCGCCTCCGCCTCCTCCGTTTTCATCTGGTGTGCTTCCTCCGCCACCCGTTTGATACGAACCTGTATCCCGCGTGCTGTATGTCCGAAACTGTCAATAATCTATCATACGTGCCTCCCTGTTTCACCGATGTTTCTCATTTGGTATGAAATTGTTAGCGGCTTGCTGTGTGTTGGGAATTGCCTATAATACACTGAACATGCACCATGCATTTGACTGATGTCTTTTCTATTGTTTTCCACGATCATTTTCACAGGCTTTATTGCGTTTGGCGGGCTTATCGCACTCGATAATGGGAAATAGTGACGTGTTACCCTCATGTTTCGTAATCAATGTCAGACCATCCCGTGGCTTAAATGACGTTTTTTCACCTACTTAATTCAATGGTGCTCCTCTCCTTTCCCCTATTCGGGATCCGCATCTACATTTATGAGTGAGCTGATCAGCCGCAGTTGGTATCAAAGCATTAGATGGATTTGTCACTTGCTAAGTTTAGTGAATTCCCTTTCTCGGGTGTTCTGCACAAAGGAGAACAATCTTGGTCCCATAGGCATTCCGTCTAAAGCGTACTCACTATAATGTGATTCTCCTCAGCTGTAAACGTGTACAAGTCGTACTTTACTAGTGTCACGACTGTACCTTATGGCCCGAGATTATTGGTTTGTCGTACCAGACGGCTAGAGGTCACTTTGGTTTGATATTCGTCATCTATAGCACCAAAACAAGTTGACTTCTCGGGTCCACTCTATCAGTGAAGGTGGAGTTTGCAATTCAGCTTTTGAAATCTGCTCTGTTCCCACAGGAGATCACCGAAGATGTATTGTATGGAGGAGTGTGCAGTTCATTACCGGCTTGCTTCTACTCTTAGATGTCTTTAGGAGGTTTTACTCTTGATATCGCTTGATATCTTGAATCACTTCAGATGCTCATATATCCCGGGAGTAGCAGAGGTGGACTCAGTTGGGGTTGTGTGATCTTCAATGTGGGGATCACCTGCAAAGTAATGGTAAGCATGGCATAACCTCTCATAAGAATGTGGTGAAATGGGTATGCGGCGTGATACAATGAACCCTCCTATGGGCTGTCCCATAGAAAGATCAACCCGTTGTAACCACTTGTTTCATCCATAGAGATCATCTGGTTAGCGACGGGCCTACTCCGTGATAAGGTTCACCGCTGTTTAAGCTGCCTACAAGGAGATTACAGGGTCACGTTTGTTGGTCTTCTACCCGCCAGCTGCATTGTCCAGTCAAGCAAGGGTTCTTCACGTTTGTTCCACCCTTAAAAGTTCTCCATTTTGGATTAATGTCACAGTTGCAGGGGCTGGCTACCGTGGCCCATAACAACCCATATTTCCTACGTTTTCACACACCCTCCGTAAACGGGGATCTACAATACCCAGCGTAGTGACCCGTCCTCAAGTGTATGCGCGCTTCCTAATCCCAATCGCACCATCTCATGTTTCCACCACCACTGGCAGCAAAAACAGTGCACCTGAGTGATTTAACCCAATCCTGCGTTCACTTTGGTAGTCTCCGGCGTGAATAGTTCACGCGGTCCGACAGGAGTCATGAAATCTTTGACTGATCTCATTCTTAAGTGGTCCCGTGTGTAACTATCGAATGTGGATCGTAAATATCCTGTGTAATGGATGCACCATAAGCTTCAGTCAAAGTACGATGAACATTCGTACAGACCAGTTGTTCGATGTCAACAATGAGAAATGTAAATGAATTAACTGTCGTTAAAGTGCTTTAACAAAACGGCTAACGACGATGGTTTGACCGTTCGGTCAATAGATTCACCGGTCTATGACCTAGTACTAGAGGGGAAAGACACATGGAACAAACATGACTGAGGATTGGTTCCTGTAGCAGTGAATCCTCGTTCAACTTTCAGAGGGACACGGCTACAAATCATGGTTTCTCTTTCGGATCTGTTGGTCTTTGTGATTTAATTAGTAAACACTTCGTGATACAACTGTCAGGTCATTCTGTTTCTAGCTAACCACCGTGCAACAGTGAAAGGTCTTTAGCCTGTGAACAAGGCTGATAAAAATTATCAGCCAGGAAACCAGTAATTGTTAGTAAAACAAGTGTTCGCCCCGTGGTCATTTGGTTACCTGCGTCTGACCTAGCAGCTGAATTGCCTGTGAAGCGGTCCTCAACCTGATCGCATTGTGTCCGTTTCAGTATATCGCGAATGGTTGTTCTCTCAAGGTTTTGTTGACGAAAACGAAATACTCCTGGCAATGGAACACTCATAGGTAGCAAATAGAAAAATGCGTCAATTTCACCGTTGGTCTTGCAAGTTCATTCCAGAATATCCCTAATAAGTATACGATGGTTTTTCTCTTGAGGATGTTGCGGTATTTTTCTGATCACATCCAAGAATCCCGTAGGATTACCTGGGACGATACAGTGCACTTTCTTATCCTTCGAGTGACTTAGTTCATTCACTTAACCCATGACCATAGGAACTAGCTACGTGAATAAAAGTAACGAAGTACGCCGGAAATGAGGTCCTCGTATGCTGTATAGCGTAAGTGCACAGACGTTTTCTTTTTGGTTGGCCACGGAACGTTTGCAACCTAATTGCCAAGCTGGATCACACTGTTTGTTATAGTATAGGGGAGTCCGTTTTGCGTAGGGTGGTACGCCACGATCAACAGGCAATCGTTGCTACTGGACCATCGAGCGGGTGCTCTTGGCTCCATAAAATACTTTTAAGTTTGATGCACATGCGCGTACTAGCGATAGTTACCACAAAAACGGGTTACGAGGAGCGTACCCGAACGATCTGGCGTAAAAACATCCCAGTGGAAAGTGAGAGCGACAAAATTACGCTACCGCGCCATTCGCAGAGTTTTCCACGGTGCGTTCAGGCAGTTCCATCGCTGTTTTTGTTGCGCTTTCAGGACCTATCACATCTCTTTACATACCCATTTTACAGCATCGAAATAATCAGTCATGGTGCCTTGATCCAAAGCAATTATGTATACTTGCCGGATTGGTGTGTCCCACAAGTTCATATTCGGTTTGAGGTCAGGGATACAGACTGGCCGATGAGAGGAGCGATGTTTTGGCGGATTGAGTAGTGTGGACAGGTGTGTTGTTTTTGAAACGTCCTGTCCTGTCTCTCGTAGCGCTGAAAGGTAATAGTAATTGCCCAACTATCTGAGGGTCCGTTTGGGAACTCTGGATATTTTTACAAATGTCATCTCCTTGATAGCTCCATTTGGTGATTTTTAAAGAACGGCATTTTCCCCATGGGGAAGATTTTCAACTTCAAAGGAAGGTTAATGCTTTGATGGACGCTAGGGTGTGGTTGCACTCAACAGAGCCTCGGGAGCCGAGGTACAAAAAAGCGTGTGCACCTTACGGAAAATTTATGCTACTACCTATCGTAGCATCATGGACCTTCAGGAACTCACAGTACAAAGTGCAAGTACAAACGCAGATTATCGCCGTCAACGTCATGTGAAATTAATTCGTTGAGGGACAAGCAAGTAGGTGTAATCCTTCATCCGATTCAGCCTTGTGTGAATGTACAATGCACCTTTTTGAAGATATGTGTATTTTATGGTAAAATTGCGGATTGTGAATGTAAGGGGCTCGTTCGATTCTCAAGAAAGTGCTACGCGTGAGCAAGTCCGGGCTATCTGGAGCGGTTAACTTCATTCTAGCACAACTATCTTCGCCTTTTTTGGGTTTCTGGTTGATTAGATGAAGTTTTCAAGCAAACGTTATTCTTTTCAGCCGATTGCTAGTCAGTGTAACAATGGTGACCACATTGTTTCGCTCAGGAAATTTTTTGGTTTTCCTTCAATTGCTGGAAAGTTATGGAGACTACAGTTCTACCTGAAAAACTGCGGAAGTTATCTGAAAACGGTCATAATTTTTTTCACAATTTGTGTGAAATTATCACTTTGCGCAAATCAAGTTCACATCATACTGCTTTCAGGCAAACGGACGTCCATTCCCTCCCTGTAACGTATTGCAAAATGTAATTTAGTGTCTTAACGGAAGGCTCTGGACAGACAGTCTCCAATAACTGTTCAAATTCTCGGGTCTATTGCAATTAGTCAGTAACAGAAGACTCCACAGAGAATGCTTACCGTGCGATGCGCAGCTAATTCCATTCGGTCCTAAAAATAGCCACCCCGCATGAGGGATTAGAGAACCATCTGTTGCATAACTCGCGCTTGTTCTCGTCTCACCCCTGAGCGTCATTGCCCCGAGCACCGAACACCGAGAAACCGGGTAGAGATATTTCTTGCGATGTCCACGAGAACTATATTTATTAGGTGAGAACCTCATGTCATGAATACACCGAGACAAGCCCTGCAGTCAAACTGGTCTGTCAACCGGCCAGATGTTAGGCGACTGAAGAAAGCCTCGTTAACGTTTCATAGTTGTCAACACACATCGGGCATGCATACTTTTGCGTATTCATCAGTTCTGTCGGACAATCCTTCGGACTAGCAAGCTTAGCAACCAGTAATTTTAAATTGTCGAAAAGGATTTTAATGTATATATGCTGCGTTAGCGTTAGGTCACAAACGTTGAACATCTATCTGTCGCCCCGGGCGGGTGGTGAGAGGAACAACTATGGGGCCATCATCATCATCGGGTAAAGCTTCCAGTAGCTCGTGGCTTGGTGTGACTGATGCAGAGCGAGCTACTCCGATCCACGGTTGAAAAGACGGCTTCAAGAAGCAACTGACCTGAATGCTAACCTGGCGGACTGCTGGCAAACCCTCAGAAGTGCATAGTGAACTAATCCACGAGGTCGTTAAAACAATTGGTTTTCCGTTTAGGTAGCATAGTGCCTTGCTCAGCAATCAAGGATGTCCAACTCAGTACAGGTTAAGATTAGGATTTCGTTCTGTAAGCGTACTCACTCTATGGTGAAAAGCTGAGAAGCACTGTACAGCTGCTTAATCCGTGTTGGGAATCATCAGCAATGTGCATCTCGCCTGTGTGGTGCTTGGTTTTTTGAAACCATGATCGATTACAAACAGGTTTCTTAAATATGGTGTTGTGTGAGCGGGCGATTCCTAACATTTCCTCATGAGTGAAGTTCAATTTGAACTTCTGACTCCTCGACCTCGCTGCACTAGAAATACTGGCTACTGGTATGCACGATGGTTGTTATTCTCCAAGACTGACAAACTCCCCCTCGTAAACACAGATTAAAAATGTTTCCAGAAATCTCTACTAATGGTGATATCATCAAAATGCTTCAATACTAAGCACTTTAGATCGGTATCCATCTGATTCCCACAACCACAAGTTGACAAACATAATGAATTGGACAAAAATTACCCTTTGAACGTGGTAATGTATCCATCTGATAAACGGGCAACTCAATACTGGGAAGTTTACATGGGCGGCTGAAATATGAAGATGAACTGAGTTGCATTCTTTGGATTTCATTCGGCTAGAATTTCAAGTGGTATATTTCCATATCATCGACGGAGTAGCGTCACGGAGCTTATACGCAACTCTTCAAAGCAATCGTGGTTGAAATCCGATCCAGAGGGACCTTCAGACCAGGTGAAAACAATGAGCCAATTTCGTTTGCGCCAACGCGATTTCACTGACTTGTCATTTCAGATACCACAGGCAATAGATGGTCGTTCTGTCGGCAGGCTGACCCAGCTACCACTATTTAAAGATCAACAAACGAGATTGCTGAAAACTCTTCGACAGCCGACGACCGGTTTCGCTCTTCTTCGGGCTCCTCAGGTAGGCGCAGTCCTCGAGTTTCCGTCAACCTCATGTTCTACTAGAGCCCAACAGATTGGCTTGCTATCACAAAATAAAGAAAATACTCGGAGCTAATCCAAAAACATTGCTGATGCATCATATGGCAAGGCAGTGATAGGTATGAAGTTTGAAAGTTCAAAGGCCAAAGAGACCAACTTTATTAGTAGTTTTGTCAGCAGTAAAGAATGATCCCCCATGAGAAATGCGCGAAATATCGCCTTTGTAATGGCTTACTCCTCAAAGTGGCCCAAATGCTCCAAGGCCTTGTCAGCTAACGACATTTTGGTAGTAAAAGAAAGAGGGAGTTAACTGTTTTATGCCCAACTTTCGCGATAGTTACGGGTTACATAGACCGAACGATTCGGTAAGTGATGGGGAGGATAAATTGTAGGCATGAGATGGTTGCCATTAGTGCGTGAAGCATTAGGCTGCAAATAAGGGATTCCAAAGCAGTACTCGCTAAACATGGAAAGCTCTGCGAAACTTGGAATCTTTGTTTGGAACGACATCTGTGGACTGTTTGTGTTGAGTACCATCCGAATGTCGCCAGACGGAGAAAGCGAATCAGCTTGTTCAAACGGCATGTTGCCCAATCCGGTTGCGGAGGGTAATTGTTTCGTACTCGTGCGTTCAACTTGTATATCGTGGATAGTTTTCACCAGAAGAAGGATATAGTTTTTTGCGAGCAACAGTGTGGCAATTTTGGACAACTTTCGGACTGCCGGGCTTTGTGCGTACGGTAGGACAGATCTATAACGGATTGAGGGTTTACTGAGTTATGTTGGGTTATTTCGTAATTATATCCTAATTATTCGTAGTAGCCACTGTCACAGTAGGTAAACATAAAAGTGATCATGTTGTACGACAGAAAAAACGCGTACAACTTTAAGCAATTCGAGAATTGACGCAAGGGACCATGAGTGGTCTATATGGTGTTAGTCTAACGTGCGCAGACGATGTCTGAAGCTCATTTTAAACAGTAAAAGTGTAAAAAGCATTTCTTATGATTAAGGTGGTGGATATTGGAAACGGTTTACGGATGGGAGGGATTTTTATACGTTGCCAAGGTGACTGCATCAAGGATTTGAAAAACACCCACAGACAAACGGTGTTAGGACGAACAGGAGGAAAAGTCAAATGCAATAGAGGATTGCGAATCGGCAAGCGTACAATAATTTCCGGGTTGTGCTATGTTCCTCGATTTGCTTCTGACTTTTTCTATGGATTATCATATTCATAATCTAATGCCGTGGAACTTCACAGTTGTGACGATATACAGATGCAGCAACAGCGGGAGAGTAGTATAGAGGCGTTGAGCGTAAAGTAGATTTCATAGCGAATATCTACTGATCCAAATCACTCAAGGTCAAATTTAATCAATTTTCACAGGATATTGGAATATAGAGGGCCGACTAGTAAGCATTGTATTGTCAAAGCCACTGCAATCGGTTCAAAAGCCTTAAGTAGAATGATCAGGAAGGATCAAGAACGGTAGTGTAAACGAGAAGGATACAGAAGAAACCTCACATTTAAGTTGGAAGTATTACGTCTCCGAAACACAAATGAGTTTCCCCCAGGTTCAGTGTCGTCGCTAGAATATTTCGAATGATCACTCTTTTGTCTTCCTCTGGTGCATATGGCTCTCTGAAATAAGATGACTAGCCCCTTGCTGTTATCTAAGTCACTCACATTTTAAGCCCATATCGCGATCTTTCGCTCTCTTCATTATATTACAATGTCAGACTGAATATTCTTCGCCTTTACAAGTCCTATTTGACAAAATCGATCACAGGCCCACTGGGTTTCGGCCAGCGGGTAGTCCACATTCTTGTTGCTGACATATGACTCCCGTTGGTGAGTCATGTCACTCGCTACTATGTTGCGTAGAACGGGCACCAGGACAAACGATATTTTAACAAAAAGTCAGAAATACCTCATTTTGAGTGAAAAATGAGGTGACTCACAATTCATGGGGCATGCATGTGGTACGTTCATTTCCACATTCATGGGGCTTTGAATCTAGATGTAGTCGTTGGCCCGACGCTTCGAACGACGACCCAGTAACTCCCCGGTTGTGCTGAGCGATTATTCAATCGAGAGTGATGTGAGCGTGGATTCTACGAATCCCGCAACCACCTAAAATTAATCCAAAAATTGTCTACCAGGTTTCAAGCGTCTGTGGCGCTACCTGATCAGAAAGTCGTGGCAAGCGGACCAATCGATCGACACAACCAGGACAATTACTGGGTGGCCTTCGTTGATGTTCACCTGTTCAGATGTGAAAATTCAGATGCGTCCAGCGTGTGTTGGTGGAGTAGTGGTAACGCGCTTCCCTCGCATGTGAGGTGTGCGGAGTTCAAACCCCGGCATGCCCAAGGATATGCACACCTGACGAGCTCTAATAAGAGCGAAACTGGAGTGCAGTGCTTTCCCCCAGAATGATTGCACCAGGACAGGAGGATGACTGTTCAAACGGGAGTGATGTGATCATGAATCCCGCAACCACCTACAAATAATCTAGATATATTTTTTTCACGGGTATGACCGATTAACATCTGGTTTCCTTCCAAAGTTGGGAAATCCTAAACCGACAAAGTGTTCGACCTCACTGAATTCACAGATTTTGGTTTGCGGATCATTATTTTTACTATAATTTCTGCTAACTTGAATGGCTCATGTGTTCAACGATGTTCAACGACTGAGTTACTGACAGGATTATCACGCTTCTAATTTCAAACTTCATTCTCCTTTTAGGTTAGCCAACTATTAACAGATCCACCAAATCACAACGTCTGAGTGAGCTTAACTCAACAGACCACAGATGAGTACTAGAAGAATTAGGGATTTTAGGTTCGTACTTCTTATATCAGAGTGAATTCGACATAACTCAATCTCCATACATAAAACACCGGACCTGAAGTTGATAGTAGTGAAACTCGAATTGCAATTAGCAACTGGTTACTCCCATCCGATGCTGTATATCAACCGTCCACGGGAAAACCTAATTTAATTAGAACCAAAACATGCCCTCTGAGCACTTTCACCAGTAAGGCCGTCTAGAACAACTTGAAAATCCTAGAATTTATCCCAGGACTTTCCACTTCTGTCTTCCATTGCCCTTTTACCCTGCGAAACCGCCACACAAATACTCACGTCAAATCATTCTAGTGCCCCAGAACAAATTGATCCAATCAGCTGCGCTTTGCCACTGTCATTAAACGGAAACACTTTGAAGAACTACACTGTAGTGGGCTCAGTGGCATTTAGGCTAAGTAAGACAAACTAAAAATTTTCCGTTGTTGCTACTCTGACGAACAGCTTCAGCCGTATAAAGTTTAGCAATGCAGTCTAATAATGATGAGCCTTTCGGAAAACGAAGTTCGCTTCTCGGATCAGTGTGACGGGATCGTTCAGGAGCAGTTTATAACTGAACAGCGTTTATTGTCTTGTTTTTCCTAGTGGGATATCCGAGTGCCACAAAAGTAAACAAGTGTACAAGAAAGACATTCATCTGAGTGGTGCTTCAGATTAGTATAGGCTGATGTGAGACTGATTTGGATCTTTTGGTTCTACACGTAATAGCGAAATCAACTGGTTGTATATGGTCATGGGATTTGTAAAATTTGCATTCGTATCACTCGTCTGACACGGTCCTCCTCCTGACCAGGCTCAGAGAGGGTAGAGTTGATCGAAGTGGCCTCATCAGGCTGATACGAATGCAAAATCTATCTGATCGCGGAAAATCTCTCAATAAAATTCAGAAAACCGGCACCGGTTGGTTCAAACTGCAGTCAAATTAGAAATAACTTAAGTTTATCTTGATTGAGTGTGCAGAATCTAGTGCAACCTTTGGCACGCGAGTGTATCATGAGCCCCCTCGACTGAGGACGAAAGGCTTGGAAATCAATCATCAAGCTTGACGAACAGATCAACGGGCATCTGATCAGCAATCAATAAATGCACCAGAGCCACCAATATTCCAACATACTGTCAGGCGAGTAGGCCTGGAAATAATAGCACTGTGGACCTGAGACTTACCTAAGCCCATCCATGGCTGAATTTAGGTCCTGCATTCTTTGTCGCTCACGGCGATTTATTGTAAGGCGAAGGTCTTGAACTTCTCCCTCAGTAACTTGGACATCTTCAGAGCCCGTTCCATGTACATCCCGGTTCTGCATGAGCATGCTTTTTCGCCTACGTCGCTTCATAACTTTGGCTAGGAGACGGGAATTAGGTTGATTTGACGACCTGTTGCAAACTGCTTCATTTTGGTTGAAAGGTGTTCGGTCTTTCGTATCGGCGCTAGATTCAGTAGAATGAGGACTTGCCAAGCACAACATATCAAACGTCACACGGGAGTTTTCATTGTCCGCTTTTATTTGCTCGCAGGATTAAATTGAAGCTAGGTTAGTAGCCAATCGGGTTTCTGCTTGTTTGGTGCATTTCTCTGATTGGTTGCGCTCGGATAGGGATCTGCATAAGCCACGCCCATTACCTTGTTCGTTAACTCGTGGGAAGGGGGTGTAAACAAAGTTCTGAAAACAGGTAAATAAAGTCAGTTATTTGTATTAAACTGGGCTTACACAATGCCCACGTTATTTCTGGAGTGATCGAGCAGTAATGCGTTTTGAGTTAGCTTGAGCGATGCTTTTCAGAATCCATGTCTGAAAAACATTTTCCGAGTGATGTAATTTATAAACGGCAAAAACACATGACAATTTAATGATACAACAGCTAATCTGCAGAAGTCACGGAAGTAGGGGTGGCAAAAGGAAAGAAAACAGATTTGAGGTTCCCCAATTTTCTGCAAGCCTGGATGCATCACAGACATACTACAAATGATTACACGACGTACAGGTGAAATAATGGCCGTCACTTGAGGCAATGGGCTCGTACAAAACAACTTTCCCATGGTTATTCTGTCCGGATACCATGTCTGACCTTGTTTGGCAACTGGCTGGGCACATGGCTTACATGACGCGATTGCGCCTAAGTTCACGAAACCGGATGTGTCTAACTGCGAAACTGGTGGATTTAAAAGTCTTTCCCCACTCGAAGCAAGGCACAAATTCGTGATGAAGAAACGCCCATGATAAGGAAGTCTGGCAGATAGATGAGTGCTAGTTTTTTGTTGACATCAGTTTGTCACATGAGGTACAAATTGTTATTGTAGGCACGCCCTGACGCATTCCTCTTCAGGAGATGGCCCTGTATCATTTCATCCATTGAAATTGTAGCTCTAGAATCATTACCAGTACGATGTAAGGAAGGAGTAATATCCAATCTCCTCTTGGAGGCTATATGTGGCCGCTTATTCAACCCAATAAGGCAAAGCTTGGTAAGTAACTCTGTCGTTTTCGTATGGCGCAAAACATAATTTATTGATCTTACAGTGTAAAATGCATTGAGCGATAACCGGTGAACCTTTAGTTCATGTCTGCTTGACAAGCCTGAATGTAAAGCGACCCCAGAAACACTACTCGATCAAAACTGTGATGAAATAGACAGTGCGAAAAAATATGTACTTTAGGCTGATAAGAGACGGGAAAAAGTTCACTGAAGTGCACGTAAAAACTAGTTGCTTGCTTGAATGTTAATCCAGCGGGCCATATAAATCTCAGTATTCCATATGCTTTTTTGGACTTGGTACTCCTGACTCATGTGTCTGAATGGCCACTCATCATCGCAGCTGTCTGTGATGACAGCGTTCACGAAATGCAGGCGTTTCGAATGTTGAGTACTTGCTGCTTCTCCGGCAAGCCAACTGCAGATAGACTATCCTGAATAACACGTTTTAGAACGTCACACAGTACTTTGTTTTTCCATATGGTGTATCCCAAGTAGAAAACCCACGAGTGCGTACCGCACCACGCAGTTTACTATGGAGGACAGCCGCTCTGGTTGACTGATAGTACGGGTAAACCGGAGAATATAAAACACAACACCTCGCGCAGCCTGAGTTGCTGAAGAGACAGGTCCTTTCTCCCAGAGGCCTAATTTACTCCAGTCTCGCAGAGGAAGCGCACAAAATGAAATCGGTTTAGCTAAGTTTAGTTTGAGAATGTTAGTTAAAGTGACAGGAATGTTTTGTGGGAAATATAATCAGAATATCGGATGATAACCGATAATACGGATTTTACCGGCTGGATATACGGAGAGGTGGTACTGTGGCGAACTTCACGAGATACATACTTCAGCGAAAACGCTACTCGGAGAATCATTGCTTGAGGTCGAAATCAGATTTCAAAGAAAAATTCTGCGCACTTTTCCATGTTTGGATATAATTCTCCATGAACTATTTCACGAAAGTGTAAGTGATTCTGGGCAGCAGTACCGTACATAATTGACTGAAAAGAGATTTGTTTTTTTCCACTCAGCTTCTTTGAGTGTTTCCATATCGTGAGCTAGTGAATCTCACCCCGCAGAAGATCTGATCTTTCAGTATGTGGATTCACACATGCGTTTCCTTCCAGCAATGAATCCTTGCGTGAAACAGCTCATCTCTAGATAAACCAAGTAGCTATCACAAACCTGCGCCGGTCCATCACGAGTAAGTATGCCACGCCAAGTTTATCTAAGAGGGGCGAAAATTGGCCTGACCAGTCCGGATCACAGCGGTCAGCATCAGTAGAGCATGCTACTTTCCACCTAATTAAAAAGACAATAGGTCTAATTAGTCTAGACAACCATGACGCTGATTACACCAGTATTCACGGTTTGAGTTACATTAAAGTGGCTTTGTAGAGGAAGTTTAGTCATGACGTATTACAAGCGTCCGAGGTACCCACAAACCCGACACACTCTATAAGACGATCTGATAAGAAATTTACGCCAAGAATCTCATCAACATTGTGAGCAGCCATATTTTGAAGTCCTCAGAAAGCGCAAGGACAGCCATGAGGACCAGCATAACACTACACAGATTTTTCAAAGTCTCCTCCATACCATTCTGTCAACATATCCATTTGTGGGGCTCTTAAAAAAGCCCAGTGAATAGCACTCATATCAGTGGTTGACGAGTTATCATCAAATCTACAAATTTGTTAATGATAACCCGAAGATACCTGCGATCTTTAACCAGCAGATATTAAGTCACGTCATAGAACAACTCAGTCCGGATTGATGAGTTGCACACGCGACCCTTGCCACCAAATAGGCCTCTTCAAGAACATGGAATAAACTGACGGATGGGAGGTGGACCTGTAAGATTCCCGACTTCATCAGACACATTTGCATCAGAATCAATACAAAAAGCGATATATGGAAGGCACCTGAAGACTTCCAGCGCTTCCATTAGAACTACAAAGGGTAGACTCAGTAACGGTACGTCTTAACGGATTTAAATGGGTGCGAGGTACATGTTACCGGGCTTCCTCATCGACAGATAATTCAAAAAGACTAAGGGGACCAAATCAAGATGCTTATTTTCTCACCCTCAGTTTTCCGTGCACCTTAACAGGCCTAACATGTACTACATACAGTTTGTTAACCACGATTTTACTGGCTCCAGGGAAACCCAGCTGTTCCGGAAGAGATTTGCCGTGATACCGTGTGTGCTCCGAATCGGTTCACATTGGCTGATATAGTGGACGAAAGAAAACATACCGGATGACATTTTGAAAAACAATAACCTGATCTAACCAGACACCCCTAGTGTGTCGTTGCCGAACCCACGTGGGCTATAAAATCCATCAGTGGCATCCCAAAACGACAGATGGAACTATTACAAGCAATTTGCTTTGCAGATTGGTGGTCATTGATGCTAAAAGTTAACTTGTGGCGACTAGAGTACGCGTGAACAAAAGCCCTCGGGGTTCACTGATCTAGAATGGGTGTAGTCAGTGTGCACCAGGGCGTGAAAACAACAGAGACGAGAAATTGGAACGGGTTTTTGACCGAATACTTCCAATAGATTAATTAAACCCCCTTATGCTGGTCGCCACTGGGTGTAGATCCATTAGAGATACATCTGTTCTAAGATAAAGAAACACGCGCTATTACGATGAAAACATGCTTTGCATAAATTGTTGTGTTTGGGGTTGCTGGAAGAAAGGCGATGAGAAGACGGGACGAAAATGGGAAGCCAAACCCACTGAGACAATGGATCCGATTTCCTTCAAGCTGTCGTGCTTAATTTTTCAGGTGACTTCTGCCTTGATGCAGGACTTTACATATGTAAATTTCTGGCGGTGATCAAACGGAATGTATGGCGCAAAGGCTGCTGCGAACTTCTGTTCGGATGAGTGCGAATTTTTAGATGAGTGAACAGTGCAAGTACAATTTATTAAAATCCGTGAACAACAACAACTGATTAGAGGAACCCATCAATCAAGTTTAATCAGAGTCGTTGAGACAGTCGTTCTTCCTAATCTCAACAGGAACTGAACAATGACACAGACTCTCCGTGAGATGGAGATGACACGATGCTTGGTCTGGTCCGGAGGACGACGAATGCTTGGTCCTAAGAAAATATGAACTACACAAAGCGGTGCGCGACGATCAGAAGCGAAAGGATTGCGATTTTCTGTGCTTGGATATAGTATCCCCCTCCAGAAAACCACATCCCAAATAGAAGAAAAATTGCGCAATGAGTATAGGAGCTAAAGATGTCACTTCGACCAACAGTAACAGCTCAGGTGTAGAATTTTTCAATACGTTTATCCCATCAGTTAGAGGAAATTTCGGTTCACGATGTACCAGAAGAATGGCACATACCAGATGTTTGTGGCTGTCTGATGAAACGCCATCAACAAAACTCCAGACGCTTTCTCAATGATAATGTGTGTTGTCAAGATCGCACGTAATGGCTATTGGTCGGGCATCAAGCAACCTTGTATTGCTCACAACTTTGGTTAAGGGGGGGTACGCACACACGTTAATGCCAAGTTCCACAGAAAGTGGACAACAAGTCACGCATTAAACGTTGGACACAAAAGGCCTAAGTGCGACGAGTTGTTTAGCCGGTGGTTTGGTGAAGTAAAATGCAGGGTTTGGTAAGCAATCGAATGCTTGTAGAGTAAAATCAATCCATGGGGAACTACATCAATTTTGGGATGAATTGGACGCCGGTTCAGCATAATAACTCAACCAGCTGAACGCTGTGAACCTAAAACTATGAGATCTAACGGGTGCTTTGGGAAGTTGAGTTGGCTGGATCGGCCTTAACGACCATGACATTTGCCCATTCATTTTTGCATGCAACTGATGAATTGTTAGTTACTTGGTAGAAAAACCACGAGCGAAGCACCAGCCTCAAATTCAGCTTGATTAGGTGAAATTAATTCCCCACAATTACCACAAGACCGCCGCAAATCACAAATTCTGGTTATGGAAAAAAAAATGTAAAAAGCAATCTCTTGGTCAGAAAAAAATGTGAACATATTTTCTTGACGGAGCATGCTACCGGTGAGAATACATGTACAAGTGATTCGTAAATGCTGAGAAAATTCAGTTGTTAGCTTCCAAAAATTTAGCCCAGGGGCTGTCCGGAGAAACTTCGGGAGGAACGATCCATGTGGCTGGAAGCTGGCTATCCTCTTCACACTTTTCTGATAACAAAGATTCGATATTTGATTGTGTTTTATGTCCAGCGTCTGGGACGAGATAGGCATCCCATGCAAACCTAAAACAAAACACAAATACGAAAGTTGATACACAGTGATTAAATTTGTTCTTAATCACAATAATAAATAAAGGACCATGGTAGGCGAACCCATACAGCCCAACTCTAGAATATTGAATGAAACCGTATCCCGAAAGAGAGTCGACCGCGGCGTACCACAATATGATCTTATCGAATAGCAAGGTATCTCTCGGAACCTCAACTTTCGGAGGTCAAAGTATGCCACGACCGGAAAAAGTGGCTCAGGTTCGACCTTGGTGCGGTCGTCAGTATATAGCACCATAGCACGTGTGATTCACCGGAGATAGAGCCTTTTTGGACCGCATCACTATCAAATCAGTGGTTGGGTCCTCGCCCCATTTAACTTCTGGAAACAATTGCCTTTTTGACTCAAGATGAACCAAACTAGTTGAAAAATCAACTCGGTTAGCGGGATCTCACATTGTACTACATGCATCAACAACACTCTTGACCACGTCAGCATGGTAGAGGGAGACAAGTCAGCAACTATTTTCTGTTTACATCACTAACATGATGGCTAGGGCCTACAAGTATGTATGCACAGCAAGGCCATATGGGTTGTTTCAATTCCAACTCACGTGAAATTCTGACCCAGCAGCCCTGCGACTTGTACGCAAAGTTAAGGAGAAGAAAATCGCACAACGCAAACTTACCGGATCCGTAGAAAATCCGTGAAATCGAAATCGGCTTGATGGTAAAATCGTTTACACTTCCATGGTAGCTCTAGAGAAGAGAACTTAAATTGATGAGTAACTAATTTCATAGTTTTAAACAAACCGTGCGATAACCCAATGTTCACCCGATAAAATTAATTATTTCACATATGTCAGTATTGTAACCGATCACAGAAAATTAACAGTAAGCTAACGCTACACACTGACAGGTAGTAGAGCTGAGTAAAAACAAATCAAATATGCGAGACGCGCAATCGCGAGACATAGCACACAAGCAAGGGAAAGCGACCAGCCGTAAGCGTACACGTTCTCAATCATGGGGACAAGTTCTTGACCTTACATGGATTCACAAAATAAGGACGCAAACTGAACTGATTAGATTTTTCATTGTAACAGCATTTGAATGCTCTTGAAAATTACGTCCACTAAAAAGTATGCTCCAGTTGTGGTTGTGTTGAACCTCCCGTGTTATTTCTTCGGGACAAGACCCGAGCACATTTCGTCCCGTGGAGCAAAGGCGATGGTACCCGTATCGGGCGATTCGCGGTTGAATCCGTTCCATCCCGAACACCAAAATTAATACAGTATCAGTGACGTTAATTGGCATGCATGGGCGCATACGCAGTAGAAAAACTGTTGCACGCGATCACGTGCGTTCATCAGCTCCCCAATCGTTGAATCACTGCTTGGTCGTCCGTCAAAACATCATACAAAGGGTATGTCATCAAATGGATCGTTAATGTAACAAATGCTGGAATTCGAAGTATGAGACTATGAACGTGTTCTTCACCTAACGCCCTAGAGTGAGTGAATAGAAATTGTGATTAGTCTGTATCTTCAAGGACAGTGGAAAGAGGAGAAGAGGAAGCCGAGCCGCGTATGACTTTAGCATAATTTGACCAAAAACTTAGAAAAAAGTATCGGGAAACCAACCACGATTTGAAGCTACCCAAAAGAATGCCTTTCCACGATAACTGATGCGTACGGATACTTTTTTTGATAAAGTTGCTTCATTCTAAGGCTTAAAAAGGGTGTGCGCCGACAGAGTGATATTCGGGGGCACACGACCTGGGTTTGGCCGTGGCTGAAGTTTGCCAACGTCCGGCTTTTCGATAACGGCTTTTTATAAGGTGACTGACGTAAAGCATCCAAACGGTTGGCGAATAACTCACCATGCCGCATGTCGTAAAACACGGCCAACGATATTCTTGAAAAGGAATCCGAAAAAGCGCAATGACCGCCCTTTTCAGTTAATGCGGTGCGTAGTTGATTGTATGAGCGATGATCTCTTGTAACCGACTATTTAGTTGGTAACGGCTTGATGCATGAAGTATGCACATGTAGAAAACAAACTCTTAATTTTACAACATATTCGAAGCTAATTGTTTCCACCAAGCGTTACCTCACAACAAACAACTCCATTTCAACATGAATGACTTGATGCGCAGCAGTAGAGCATGGGTTTCAGGATTTACAATACTAACCAGAAAACAAAATTCAGGCTCATTTTCCCTTACACAAATGTAACTAATATACTGTAGTACACTAGTTGCGGCTCGATATAGCTCAGGCGGGAACTTACTGACCAGAGGGTCCGTGGTTCGAACCCAACCCAGGCTTTCCGACTGTTTCTGCGTAGATTTAGGCAACCTGGCAGTATCTCGGCCCTCGTGCTTCCTTTGGAGGACATCGCGGCTAGGCACGGAAAGGGTATTACAGCTGAACCACTATTATTATTAGTTTATCCTAGTGCACTAGTTGACTGTTTTCAGATAGCACGCAGTGACTTCGATCATGTCAGCCAGCGAGGAATTAGTATTACTGGAGGTGAAGCAAACGTGGTGAACTGTTCCGTTACTTCAGAAAGTGCACCCTTGCAATCAGGGTTTTATTCCTAATAGAACTGAGCACCTACACCCTAGGGCAGTAAACATTCACTGAATATGGAATGTGTGATTCAATGATGGGAAGTATTCTCTGGAATGAACTTGCAGGGTCTTGCGAATGAAAACAATGCTGAACAAGATTTCATTGGTTTATTGTTCAAACAAGAATTAGGATATCTCGCGAAATTTTATCCCTTTGGTTAGAAGTAATTCATTTCCTAGAAGAACGGATTTCATTGTGTTACAATTATTTGTCACGAGCTATAATACGCGAGACATGAGGGTCAGGCCGACTTCGTACCAAACTCGAGTGTGTTGCACAAATTCACACAAGGGCATGAAAAAGTGTATGTTCAAAATTAACGGGAGCTGCACGCCAAAAAAATTTCGGTCACATAAAACTCTGAATGAAAGATAATGGACAGAAGAACACAACATCGATTAAGGGATCACTAGGACCTAGTGATAACGTTTGTCATTTTTGGTCGTAGTTGGAGGCGCAAAGGTTACCGGATTCGTCAGACGGGATCCTTGAAAGGTAAGAGTTGAAAACCGTTTTTCACTGAGGAAAACTCAAGTTTATTCAAGTCCGCTAGGAACACTGAATTAGTAATGCTGAGGTAAGTCTAAATGTTTTCAGAGAACAGAACTCACGAGAATTGAACCTACAGTGTCCGACTGACTGTACTAGTCAAGCCACATATTCCCAATATCAGAGGAGCGCCTAGCGCAGGGTTGAAACGGCCTACGTGAGGCCAGATGAGGAATTGGTAGCGAAGAATAACTGTAACAGGAGCCTCTTCTATCGCTCCAGATGGATACCCCGAGATGGACGACTTCGGTGATTCGAGACGCTGTATTCGAGCTACTGCCTTCAATACAGGGCTATCCCTTCCCGCATCAATAATACTGCGTGCCTATAACCACTGCAGCATCACAACTGGAGTTGCGCTACGGTATTCTGAACTTTCGCATTCAGCCCGTAGTTGTCCTCTTCCAACCGGTTCTTCTTCAACAGAAAACATGTGGCAATTAAAACAGCGTGCGGCTGGTTCACGGACTATGGCTGATGAAAATTACAAGCTTGAATAAGCTGTAAACCATTAGTGGAATTTCAGCCCCTCTCCCTTATATTGCTGTAACCTACTCACATGGAAATTCATAATTGGGTCTAGAATAACGTGAAATGCTGAGGTCGGATTCGGATTCACCAAAGTTTCATCCGAAGAACTCTCCTCAGAAAAGATGTACCTTAGACCAACCGTCCATAAATCCGACCAGATAACTAGGCTTCACAGGGGAGCGGTTTCACAACTTTCGTTAGTGGGTAAAACGAGCTCTTCCAAATATTACTTCGTCTGAAATTGAGGGGGGCTTCGTTTATTTCATTTCATAACATTCTAACAACTTTACTGATAGGCGGGACACCCACACATTAGCTTTAGCCGTTGACCACACATTTTTAAACTCGTTTCAATCATTTGCACCATCTGCAGTGTTGAATGGACCATTTTCTCCGCCGGTCGGAAAGTAAATTCGGTAATCTCAGACTAGTCTTGCGAATAAATGATACGGAAACCTGACCGAAAGCTGAAACAGTCCAGAGAACCAAGAAACTCGACCACATCTCAGATAGTCCAATGGTGAATAAAAGAGTGATTGGTTGTGAAACTTCTGGTCCGATTCCCTGTGTCTATAC
Source organism: Opisthorchis felineus (assembly GCA_004794785.1). Lineage (NCBI taxonomy): Eukaryota > Metazoa > Platyhelminthes > Trematoda > Opisthorchiida > Opisthorchiidae > Opisthorchis > Opisthorchis felineus. Next base: position 138,094 of record SJOL01007097.1, read on the forward strand.
TTAGATAACGTGGATAACCCGTCAGTACCTCAACACTAAAGGTCTGGATGGTAGTTTTTCCCTCGAAATGAATGGAAGAAAAATGGAAGAAACTGATAAGACAGAAAGCCATCCATGTAGATCGGTAGGCAAAAGACAAGAGCGAGAAAGTGAAAGGATATCGAGTGAAAAACGCAACAAGATATCACTATCAAGATCACGGGAAATTTAGCTAGGGCACCAATCAAGAAAAACAGTTGAAAAACATACCGCGCTGTTCTGAGCCAGCACAAAATAGGAGGCGCTTTTTCCAGTCCAGTAAACCAGGAAAATGATTACAGCAACTCTCATGACCACTTGTCGAGTCGACACCCGGTAGTTTCATAGGTTCGTTGGTTTTAGATACTGAAGGCTGAGAAATAGGAATCAAACGAAGACCAGCATTTTCCGTAATTGCTACTCGTGGCAATCAATATAAACAGTTAGACGCCTGAACCTGCATGTAAATAAACAAGGGCGCTAGTTGATTTCGAGTGTTCAAAGTCTTGGAGCATCATGAATAAACGTCGTCAAGACGCAAAAATAGAAAAAAAGCCAATTGATTGGACTCCAACGCGTATCCTGGCCGATACAATTCAGCTAAGAAAAGTGTGTAGCGTATTTACATCGTGGTCACGAAGCACCTCCATTTGGCAATATTGATCAAATCCAATGAAGCAGCGGATGAATGATACCAACAGTTCTCATATTGTGAGTCTGTATGTTGTGGCGTCAGGTGTGAGTGATGGTAGACCGAAGAGAACATTCGGGTAGATGTCAATGGATCTCTCTTAATAAATTTGACTATGGCGAACAATAGGTTGTGGTTTTTCAACAGTGTAAGCAGAGGCTGAACATTTGTCCTTACTGTAGAAAGGAACCATATGTTGCCTAAGGCATATAGGGCGACTGTCGAAAAGTACTACTGAAGACTTGAAGTATGGTCTGTAACAAAATCCCATTGAATTCAATGGTCTGGCTGTGTATGGCATTCATCATCACTAGAAAATAGCTCCTCTCATTCCCGTAGAAACACCGTGTTGAATCTAACTGGACCTTATGATAATTCCCCGATTCATTTGCTTACTCCGCCTGTGTACTTTTGATCTCCAGTTGTTGCCTATCTGTACCCGCCACTCACCTTGCCGCAGAGGCCGTCCCGTCCGACACCTGTGTATTGGCAGTGTCTGTGTGTGAATGTGCGTTCGTGACCCGTTTGCTGAGCCTGCCTTGACTTGTTTTCTCGTGAGTTTCGTGTGACCGCACGGCCAGTGAGAATCCTGAGATTGTCGTTGGAAGGGACGACCGCAACCCACACTACTGAGCCATCATTCCGCTCGCCGCTGTTTAGCGTACGGACGTTGACATTGCACTGTACCGGTCAGTAACAGACCTGTGCACTTGTTGACGCTACGAACGTGAACAATTGAGGTTTGTTGTACACATTTGTTTACCCTTGTGTAAATAGTACCGTAGAATTTCGAACCCAATTATTCCTTTTGATATTCGGGATTGTCGAACCTACGAGTCACTCGAAGTTCCGTATCGGGAACCTCAACACACCGAAACACCTTGTCTTTCACTAAAGTCGACAGGGATAGGAGACGGGATACACTGAATACAGTCTGATTATTGTATGTATGGCGGCTAACAAACAACCAAGGACGTAAGCAGAAGAAACAAGTTTATCTTTGGACACTTACCATTTTCCGAATATCAATGGCGTTCTGAAGCATATTGACATGGGTCCTGATTGAAGTACGCAACTCCCCCAACTGAGCAGTGAAGGCTAAATCAAGTGCCTCAGGATACAGCCCACCTTTAAAAAAACAAGTCGAGAATTGTGCTGTAGTGTTTGAGGATTCCAATTTCTGCTGTAAACCATGCCAGAAAGTGTCTGCACTTATGACAAAAATATCCTACCTAAGTGCGGGCAAATGACAGTGCTGATCGGCGACTTGTGGCCAAGTGGTATGATATTCAGCTACTGATCGGAAGGTTGCGGTTTCGAAACACTCTAGAGGCACGTGAGATGCGCACTTCTAACAACTTCTAACGAAGATGAAAAAGCACAAGGGCGCCTTTTGGTTGTTTAGCACAGTGGGATAAAATTTCAGTGGAAATAAGGGGGTGAATGGTGTAGTTGATATTAGGCCAGGGCTACCGAGCCGTGGTGTGTGGACACTATGCGATCAATCTTGAGGGACACATACGACGTACCTTGCTGACGAGCCTGATTTAACCGTGCAGTCCGTAGCCTTTGTAGTCCATCCAAAAGAGACAACAGCTCAGTACACTGATTGACCGCATAACTCAAACGAGGCGTGTGATGTTCAGTGCACTGTTTCGGTTGAGTGGTCAGACAGGCTTCGGAAGAGGAGTGTTCAAAAATTTTGGTTTCGCTGAAATGGCGGAGATAATTGTCATCATTTACGTGAGACCAATTAAATCGCAGCAGGTCAACACACTATTAGTGATAGTAAGTCAGAATGTAAACCACCACCGCCACAACTCTAGCACACAGCGTGTCCAAGCAAAATATATCAACCTTAAAGATAAAAAACACAAAGACTGTTAAACGTTGAAGAGGGATGGATCAACTGTGATGGGAGTCAACGTATGCTGGCATCGACGGTAATATCGCACAAAAACCTTGTATAAAACATTGGGACAAACTCCCCTTGTGAATGATACTATCATGTTCTCAGTTTGATGCCGACACCATACTGGATTGCTCACGTTCTTCGAATACCAACGATGTTGATATCTGCTCTATGCTACTTAGTAGTTAGTTAAGAGACGTAGTGAGAAATTCAGGCAGAAACAAAACTAGCTTAAACAACTGGCAGAAATGGGTAACACCGTAGTCACTGAGTCAATCACTTCTGTATCCGTCGCTCGCACTTGTTCTCGATCGAAGCCTTCGGCAAAATATGGAGAGTGAGGAAATTTTATAACTTTTAAGTGAGGTTTCATGCTATAAGTGAAGTCAATCTAGATTCGAAACTCCTTGGAGTTTCGTGAGATGCACACAGCTGATGGCTCAAAATAAGGATGAAAAAGCTGTAGTGTTTCTCAGCTTTTCATCATAGACTGGCTTCACTTAGAGGACGGAGGCCCGATTGAACATAAGGAAAACCGGAGAACCGAAAAAGTGGTCCACAAAGAAAGTGGGTACCACAAGCTGATGGAACGACGGACACGAGAAAGACGGCTGCAAAAGGACAAACTGAATTGGGGGTATTCGAAAGACCAAAATAAGGGGACGGGAATACTCTTGTTCATGAACTCAATCACATCGGGCCAAGGGTTGACAGTTTGACTTTTAGGGTGACTGACATACATCTTGTTCTCTTCTGCCATATAAATTGTGTTTAAATAATCTTTGATGCACTGGAAACCAGTAGTCCGATTTCCAAACTTTCCTCAAACCCTGGTAGTCGGAAGGGAGATCCACTGGGGCACCCGTGATTTGAAGAACATATTTATTACTCGGCTGTCTTCCAGGTTGTATATGCAAATTAGCTGTTTTATAGCATTTCTGTTTAACATACAAAATGAATCGCCAAATAAAGTTCAGATTCCTCTTAAAAGATACAGGCAGTACCGTAGGCGTGACTATGGCCCCATAGACGTATGGCCTACGTCTGAAGAAAGACAGTCACATCCATGAATGAATACCATCGACGTGAGTGGACGTGCTGGAGGAGTGTATGTTCGCCGGAGAATAACAAGACTGATAACAGCCACGAAAGAACTGGCATGGCTGTGACGAAGCAAGCTCATGTTACTCACGAGCAGTGTGAAGTGGCAACCGTCTTCGGCAGCACCGTCTTCGAAACAGCCTGGGTACCCGTGAGACGCCAAAGAAGAATGAAACGACAACACTCCCTCTCTAGAACGATCTCGAAAAAACCTAGGGAATCCGGTCATATCATAGAGGTGGCTGTATACAGCGGGACAAATAGCATGACACTTGCGAGCTGCATGGAGGGACCTTAGATATAGGGAGCATTGTAATCAAATGGGGGCGGTTTCTTCATTAAGCTCATGCGGTGGATTAGTTATGGAGATTCAACTACAGTCTGTCCACGTGTTTCTGTGTTTTAACATAGACCCCGCGGAAAGCTGTAGAAAGTGGAAACACACGAGAGACGAGGGTTGAGGACGAGAAATCGCGAAGCTCCGCTAGAGCGAATAATAGTTTAAAACTGAGTGTTCATTCAAGTGTTCTGTTGTTAGTGGATGCCACATGGGCGCATGTCCTAACACCTTTTAGGAACTGTTTATTCATGTGGATCAAGTGAACAGAGCTCATTGTTGAAAGATGTTTGCAATTTAGTAACCTTCATTGTTTGCGGGTTAAGGGAGTATAACCGGTGTTTTGTCAGAAAGATGTGCTGCTTGCAAAAGGGGGTTGCACCGAACAAATCAGACAAAAATCTACTGGGCTTCTAGTTGCGAGTAATTTCCCAGTTCCAGTTGTCAGTGTTTCCTTATGAAATTCTCATTCGAATGAGTTGCCACCTTTCACACTCCTTTGTAAGTAATTCAATCGACTTAAGTAAACGTTTAGCTAAAAGGTGAAAAGTAGACGATTGTGCGAATGTTGGATGGATAGCATTTGTCAGCGGTAGTGTGGTTTTTACAGGACTGACCACTCCAAATTTGGTCATTCCCAAATTTTCACAGCCCAGAGGAAGAAATTAAGAGCGCACCACACTTCTGAGGACGGGATTTGAAGATACACAACGGCTAGGTGTGGTCAGGATTGAATAGACCCTGCTTCAAAACCGCCCACTTCAGCTAAGGTCATGATACTATCGCACTAGGGTATGCGGATATATGTTCCCGTCGAACATATACAATGTAAGGTTGGGTAGTGCAATGAAGGCGAAACCAACACGCTTGACTGAAGTGTTCATCTGCATGCTTCCCAACAATAAATCAGTGTTAAATACTCTTTCATATATTGCAGTCAAATTGCCAGCTCGTTACACCATGGCTGCCCTAAAGTACACAACGCTCCTTTGCAGAAAATTGAGTCAGCCTTACTGAAAAAACTGAAACAAACATCTATTGTTTTGTTCGCCCCGGAAAACCAAAAAAACTTGTAAGGATATGAGAAGGCGAATGGAAACAATCACCTGATGCGCTAAAGCAAGCAAATTTCATGTGAGCGGTTCACGCGATTACTGGAACTGACGAAAATACGGTGGTGTGGACCCTTAGCAACGTTTGTCACCTGACCAGCAAATACTGATGGAAGCGTTTTTAGTTTAAAATGGGTGTAGAAACGACTGCTAAAACCGTGCTGGATAATGGTTATGGGTGAGCGCATTATTTAAAACAAACAAGCACGGAACCCATCTTAGGCTATGCTTGCGGACCTAGCGCCCAAGCTGTGGAGACGGCGTCAGCAAAAAAGTCAGCGCACTTCCGATGAAAGCTTGACATGAGCTATCGATCACTTGAATGGCAACAATGGCCCCGACACTGTGAAGTGTCTCCAAGCTGAGAAGGAGACACGTGATTTTACTATCTTATTGAACGTGGGACAGTTGCAGATAGGTCGCTGGCCTGCGAACTACACGACACTACGTATCGGCGCCAAAGCACACTAGCCAGAGTTCAGAGCCGTCGTCACCAGGACAGAGCTAAGACGGCCACACACGGAAACCATGGCGTTTCGGCAACAATCGAAACAGATAATAGCCATGTGAGCAACAGCCTGATACACCAATGAAATCACACTGAACAGAAGATAGTACAGGCGGATTCGACGTAGGACGTGCCTGGTTGTCAGCTGGATATACTTAGCCGATCAATCACTATATATATATATATATATATATATATACTTACGCTTTTCTATATTTCAGATCCGCTGTCCTCGGATTTGCTAGGAATCGTAAGTGACTTCCACAAAACATCTGGCAAATACAACAGCTTTATTGCCATTAAGCTGCACCATCCAAGTGGACAGAAGCGGCCATGAATAGAACTGATACACTAGATCGATACCAGTCATTATTCATTTTTCACACAGGACAGACATAAAAAAAAGTGAAGAGAAAAAGTCCCATACCGTCTTAAGAGTGTCAGGATAAAACGGGAATAATAACTATCTTCTAATCGTCTAAAAGCTGTTCACACTCGGATAACGTTGACAGAGCTCGAAATAGACTTTCCACGTTATTCGCGCTACATTCTATCAGTAACATTGGTACTCATGCTGGTGAATGAAGTACATCCGACAAGACATAACCCGTGACTTGATAAAGCTCCGAAACCTTGAGAGCCAGTTGAATCGCGCATATGGAAATATGCCGAGAACATCGTGTGTCCGCTTCATGAATATCCATCGATACAGAATGAACATGGAAGTTGGAAAGTCTGCAGTCAATTCGGCGACAAATCTCCAACAGCCCTACGTGGCGAAATGTCCTCTAGTGAATAAGGAAATAAACGGGGTTGAACCGGGAATCGAAACCCACACGCAAATTGTAAAAGTCACATACGGTTATTTGACCCATTTTTGTGGCGATTTGGTAAGCTAACATTGCAGGGATGAGGCCTCATGATGAAATGGATTTACCAATAAATACAGATTGGAGGATTTTAACAATGGAAATAAAATTAACCTAGCGACAGGGCCAAACAGCAAGGATAAATCGCGTAGTACATGTGAGAAACAAGAAAACACGGAGCAGTAGGTAGAAAATTGAATGAATGAATGAAGCAAGAGCGCATGGGAACAACACTCCTCTGAAACATATGGCGATAAAATTATGGAAGCCTACTCTAGAAAATTTACTTTGCATGTGTTCCTGTAGATTGATCTCGTACTGAAGCTGGTGAGCCATGTTCTTCAGAACGCAACCGCACAAGCGTTTCCGCGACAGATGACCGAGAGACAACGAAATCCTGGGCTAACTCGGAAGCCACCTTTCTTCGGCGCTTCTGATTACGCTACAAAACACAGACACGGTGAGGCCAGTGACATACATACATCTGTTAGGAGTGCAGATACTAAGAATGCTGAGTGAGCGGAAGAGATGTAGCAGGAAGCTACGACAGAAACTTCACTACCCAACCTAAATTACCTTTATTTAGAACTCCCTATGCTCCTAAGAATGTTCAGTTATATAGCTGACAACTCTCCGCACATGATTATTTCTCCTTGCTGTCTACAGTTTAGTCAGGTTAATCGTAGGGTTTCCTACGAAATAAAATGGAGTTACAAGTTTCTACTCACGATGGGTTATTAGCATACATGTGAGTGAAAAGTGTGCATCTGATCAAATACAGCCAATTGAAACATAACGATTCACATGAAGAGCTTTTGCAAGAGAGGTAGATAAGTAAAGCTAATTCTAGAGCCGGGTGGCTGAGTAGACGATTATTCACTTGGTCCGTCAAACATAATCATCTACATAGCGTTTTGATTCGAGAAGAGAACGCGACACAAGCTCCAACGTTCACTGTATACAATCTCTGGATTGAAAGTTCTTCGTTATTGGACCGTTGCAAGATGCTTGTTAGCAGGCGTTCACGTTGCACCTCCGAAGTTAATCTCCACCCAGCATCCGTATGATCGTCAAACCTTGTCTCCCTGATGTAATTTCGGAGACTCTCACCGGGCTCTTGTTAGGTGTGTTTGCACAATTGTAATCCTAGCACCAGGTTTTCAGCTGCTTTAATTCAGACCAAGGTTCCTCGGTTATCTTCGATAAAGGTTATCAAATAATTAAAGTGTAGCAACAATACAGAAGAGGACTTGAAAAGCATCCTCACCAAGATTGGTTTCGCAAGAGCTACACTCAGACATAATGTTCATTTCAGAGATTACCGGGGTGTATTTATTACAGCGTGGAATATTTTTACAGCAGGCGAAAACAAAAGTGAAACTGGAAGGCATAATCAGAAAAAAGAATAAACTTTTTGCCACCACAGTTAAATAAATCCTTCGAAAGCAGACGAAAGGGAATCAGCGGTCAGCTCTACTACTGTTTACATTAACTCGTCACGTCTACATTGATGTGGTTCAATGTGAGTTAAACTTTGAGTGAAACCATCATGAATTCAAATGTGTTCGATTCAGTCGCCTCCTAATTTTAGTTCCCGAGTTTAGCAGTCACAGTAACCACAGAATCTGCGCTAGCGTCACCTTTCCCATACCAACAAGTACTCAAACCATCCAATGAAGGGGGATTCGTCATAGCTCAGATTTCCTTGAATTTGCACAATCATTCTCATCCAAGTTGAAATGTTGAGACAAAGCTAATCAGACACGACTTACTCGCTTCTTTCGGATGTTGCGAAGCTTCAACTGAAGCTTCTCAATTGTGGCCGGATCGGAGCACTCTCGCTCAAGTTGAAAAAGTTCCTCCTGCAATAGTAAAGAAATGCATCAGTACACTAGCTTGAAGCTAACTTGCTTCGTCAAAGCGACATTAGGTACATAAATAAAAGATTAAATACAATCGTTCGACCGTCGTGCAGTTTCGAGCAGGCACTGTTGTGGATTATAAAAAAGCGCAAGGAGGAAGGTATTGTGCGGTTGCACAAACTCTATGGAGAATGGAGCAAACGTGGATCGAAACTACTGACCTTGACGCCACAGGCACCTAGAGCTGACAGTAAACAATAAGGTGAACGCGATTAAAACAGAACACATTGTGTGAGAAGTTTAAATAACCAGCCGGTAACTTCGGCCGAATACGGCACGCTGAGCATCCGCACCTACTCAGTAGAATTATTCAACAATCGAACAAACTTCGAACTACATACACGATCCCGATTCAATCTATTTACTGTGGGCTTAAGAAACAGTTAGAGGTACGTTAGGTCCCACATGAGGTTTATTCTACAAGTGGAACTTGAGACCAATGTCATATTATGTCTTTTGTTTGGTCAGGGAAGATAAGAAGAGTCTGGGTTGTCAAAGTAATCAGCTGCACAATTGCGGTTGGGGAATACGTGGTCTTCAGGGTCACGTGACCAATCCGCTGCGCCTGCATCATCAGCCTCATTAGGAGAGAAAAGCAGTGGCCGGATTTTTCGTGATCAATACAGAAAACTGCGAAATGGACCAGGTCGGTCAGTAAGTACAGGCAAGCGGAAACTAAGTGACGCATAACGGCTTTTCTCAGATGGAACAAGATGAACGTATTCTGGAACATTATATTTTAGGGTGTATTTTCTACCACAATGCCGCAAATTATCACGGATGAACGATAGACTTCCATCGCCGACGAGCGAATTTAAACTAAATCGTGCAACCACACAGCTCACTGGTTTTCAGCGGCGAAAAGATATTCCTCTTGAGAAGCCGTACAGATGAGGACCTTTAGGATGTCACGACCTGAGAATATTCTTTCAGGGAGCTCAAACGTCATAAGGAATATGGAATTCTCGGGGTTGTGCTGCGAACCCAATGAGGCGGCTTACTTTCACATTAGGAACTAGATGAACACTTCATAACGGAACTTCAAAAACGATGAGTTGATAGGTCAGTAGAGGGAGGAATGACGAGACATTAATTAAAAACTCAAACAGGATAGTGTTACGACTACTCGTTACTGCTTAACTAACCTCGAGGTTCGGATCCGAACCTGTTCGGAGTTCCTTCAAAAGACAATCCCAACGTTTCAGTTTCGATCGGAAGTCGGGAATTTTTGGGTTGGTTTGTTGAAGACGCCTTGCACGAATACGAGGTTCGTTCTCCGCCAGCCACCTAACCAATGACGTCTCAATGGGGTCCTCTAGCGGGGCTGGGGGCAAAGAAGGAGGCGGCGGAGGGGAAGGCATTCCGGAAGGTGACTGCGATGGGGCAAAGCTAAGAGGCATTGGAGGAACACACCACATACGCGGGACCATATTAAACCGTGGCCCCATAGGTGGAGGTGGTACGGAGAATGGTCGAAAGGGTGGCCCAGATTCACCATACATGAAGCCAAAGAAGCTGTAATGTAAGTTACATAAGTACATTTTCAGCAGGTATATTGATGAGCTTGCATGCAAGTTTCAAAACACTACTCACTATAACGTCCACAGAGCAGAAAAATATGTGCTACACTCACTGACCCTGAAATGTATATTCTAGGCTTTACATGCGCACGCATAAGTGACTTGACATGAGTCTGTCAGACTCATGGACATTGCTAATAGGTGCTGATAAAGGGGCCTTCAGAATTTACTCTGAATTTGGTTGAAAAACTACAAACCTTTCAGCTTGACGTTGTTCGACCACGAACTTTATAAAGAAAATTACCTGAGCAACTACTACGCACGTAGAACACGCTTTGCTCAATGACTACCGAGTTAATTTTTCATTCTCTACTGTGAGAATTACCTCCACCAACATCTATGGAGTAGTCCGTAGTTCCTGATACGAAACTCCGGGACATCTACTTACGGGTACGCAGACAGATTAGAGAAATGTGATTAAAGTATTGCCTCGTCAAGATGAGCAACCTGATGCCGTCCGTGCAGTGGTGATAATTCAGAGGAATTAATTTACCGAACAAGAGATCCATGCATCTCTCGCCGTTAAATCATATTCATCATTAGAAGGATGGCAGTTACGGTGCGTTTAGGGCGTAGGCTATCACGAACTCAATATTCACATTGATTAGGACCCGAAATTTTGAAAGATTGAGCTGACACGACAGGACACCTGGTGTTCCTATAGAAATCTTGAAATGACTCGATACATAAGTAAGATATCCTAAGAGGTATGCAGCTTCTTGCACTTCGTGTCGAAGGGCATGCTAACTTGACATCACCGTCTCTAAAATTCTATCGAGACGTCGTATCAAAATGTCAGGGCGTCTTTATTTGAACAAATTGGTCTTTCTTTACCCTAGGTGCCTTGAACGCTCCGATGTGGGTTAGCATTTCGACGGATTCTTCCGAAGCGGTTGCCTGTCCTCCTCGCCGCCGGCTCCCACGCTACTTCATGTGTGACTTTTATAGCCACGAGAGAAGGTTACTGAGGGAAACAGCTAGATCTTCTACGTAAGCTACATTAACCCTTTCCGACAACTAATGGAGGAGGACGCACAGTATCATTCGAGTCTGGCTGAAGATCCAATCACCTCTGACAGTTTAAAATCGAGTCAAGAAGCGTGGAAATTCAATGCATGGTGTCACTCTCCAATTAGTGATTAGGTGGGTCTGCGGAAAAGGAAAACTTTCACATTGGAATATAAGCTGAAATTCCTTCAAATGAACAAAGATGGGAGGCACTGAAAGTTGAGTAGACAGTTATTTTATCCACTGTGTGCACAATCTTAAGAGTTTAGGTAGCGTACATGGCGCCCATCAGTGATGATGTTTATTAACTATCAACCTCTTTATTGCTACCAACTACGTTGTGACAGAATTTACCTCTTTCTCGGGACTCATAGCAGACAGGTGTGACTACAGTATTGTAAAAAACAGCTCCATTTCATTAATATACAACCCAAGTTAACAGAGAGCCTAATAGAGTCGTGCAGGTCAATGGAAGTATTTCCAGAATGCGATCATCATTAGACATGAGGTACTTGCATCTGTGCAGTTTTAGGTTGGATGAAAAAAATCAGGTTTGGCAGATTAGTTATTCCTGATAAAGATGGACGATCGGCTTTACAGTGGTAGTTAAAGGGAAATAAATAGAGGGAGATAGGTCCTAAAATGTATCAAGTTTGAGTGGAAATTGAGAGAGTAGCAAGGTTGGATTGGAACTGCCTGATGGATTCGGTTATTATGCGAAACCGGTAGGTTACAAAGGGTGAATTCGAAAACCAATAGATCAGCAAAAATGAGCTTATAAAACGAAAACAACAATAAATTGAGGCGCAACCGGTATTTTCAATACCTGTTACCTGGTGAGTTGAAGACAAGAAGCCCTAAAAAGGTGAAGATTGATAGCGGAAAGGAATTCTGAAGTCTAGCCGTCCACGAAAAGAATAGAGAGGAATGAATTCCGGCTTGAAAACGAGAGAGAAATGCTGAAAGCAGCCTGACTGGTTTCGCAATGACGGATATGGCGGTAAAATCAAATGAATGAGGACAGAACTCGTAGGCTCTGAAGTACACCGATATAGTCGCAGCGGTGGAAAGACAGACATCTCATTGATGTGCAGGAAGCTATAGGGTGCCGGTCAGCGACGGGTCATCGATAGAGTGGATGGCTTTCCTCATTATTCGAACCAACAGGTTACACTAAGTCAGGGGATCGTCAGCCCAAACACGCCGTCAACATTCTGACGTTTGGAGAATCTCAGCTTTGAAAAGCAGAGGGTGAAGCAGGTCGGAAAAGAAAACTAGTTCTTTGGATTTCCTAAGCCAATAATTTTGTGTGACCGGACCAGGAGAGAGCATTAAAGGAAGACACTCCAGGAAAGGAATGATAACTGAGTTGGAGAGAGATTACCAGTGGATAACGACCGAGCAGAAATATGAAGAAAATTGGTTTTGTCCAGGTTAAATCCTATCTCTTTCTCTGATCCCCCACCCTTAAGTTCGGTGATATCAGCGTTGAGGTTGAAGTCCTCGCTGTCAGTACCTGGAATAACTCATTCCTAAAGCAGATAGGCTTCCTGTGTGACAACGTTCAAAACCACCCATCGTCGGACTTTCTCATAAGCTTTTTTCGATTAAGGATTTGAAAACAGGAAATGCGCCACACCATGGAAAGTTATAAGTACTACTTCTCCATCTAAAGGGAAAATCGTTTGAGAAAAAAAACTTTACTTGGTCTACCGAAGTGTGCTGGATGATGAACTCCCTCCCAAAACGAACCACGTGATCAGTCTCTTGAAGTGGTCGCTTCAAAGGTGAATAACTGTCTGTCGATTTACGCGTTCGCAACTAAGAGTTCACTTGTTGCGTGAATCAACAATCGATCTACATACGACTAGATACAGAATCCCTCGTCCAGTAGTTAGTGTCCTTGAGCCACAGAGATGTTATCTATTTCTGTGAAAATTGGGTGGTATACTTCACAACCTGGCAAGTCGATACATACCGGTAATGCCATAATGACTGTGAGACCAAAACGAACGTTCGATGGCGCACCACTTATCAGCTACTGTTGACCTCAATTGATCAGAAAACCGAATCAACTCAAGCAGATTGCAACGACACAATAGCATTGTGTGGGGTACAACGCTGATACACGTGACATCAAAATGGATTGAAAAGTTACACCGCAACAGATAGAGCTTCGGGAAGCACCAGATCGATTCCACGGAAAGTTGGACACACAGTAAGCTTCCTTACGTGCATAACTTGCAGCAGAAGTTCCGAAATTCCGGAAAGTAATTAGACACTTATGGGTTACTGAACAAGAAATGGACCAGCGCGTTTATACAGGGTCCATAAGTTGGCTGTTTCGAGCTCGTACCATTGTAAGATGGGGACCAGACGATGTCACCGAGGTGGAATGTGCATTTGAAATAGCATTGACGGTTTGAATTTTTCGAAACCTTCCCACGCAACTTGAACCAAATATCCAAGAATTCATTGAAAATCTTCACAATGGGATCTCGAGGCAGCATGAGCCTTGCATATTATGCTGAAGAATACCAATATTGTATCGGATAAGAGGAACTCCATCGAGTCTCCAATCGCGACGATTTTATATGTATGAGTCCAGAGACCTAGCACGGCCGATCCCTGTACTGACCTAAATAACTAGACAAAAGAAGTTTATCTCATGGAGAGACCCCTAGAATGCGAAGACCAAAGGCTGTACTACTTGGCATCTGGCTTCTACATGGAGGCTGCATCGAACCGAGGGTGATCGGAAGAATCGAAATGCCCCATATGCATATTCACAAATTTGGTTGACTACTCCCGAGTTTGAGGTTAGTTCAATTTCACACGGTGAATAGCTGTGACGAGCTCGTAAATAGCAAACTCCCTTACACTGAAACCGTACAGAGCGGATGGATCCAGACGATCCGCATGCTCCCTGTTCTGAAACGAAAATCGCTTGGTAACACTCATTTTCGCCGTGAACGCGTTCCCCGACAAATAAAAAATCTACACGGAAGCAAACCGACCAGGCATTGTGCTGTGATGGAAAGCACACACGTTTTGCCCACTCATGCTGTACAATGGACATATTTCGACAGTGTTCTTATCCTATCCATGGGCCACATTGGATTCTCCTTGAGTAAGTTGTTGTATCAAAACCGGTCTGTAGTGGTCGTCTCTCATTTAGCAAGCCACATGTTCCTCGTATACATTAATATGGGAGCTCAAAGACACATTGGTAGGAATTTCTTTCGATTGTCTTAATCAGATAGTGTACTTACTCTTTGACCGCCTACAGAAACTTTCGTGAACCCTTTCTCAAGTGACTTCCCTATCAAATAAGACTTATCCACTCAAGGGAAGGGGGGTAGCAGTGCCTCTAGACCTAAGCAATAAGAACCGCCCCTCCATATGAGAAACGCGTGGACGTTTAAAACGACACGAGGGTAAGCACCCATCCAAAATAAACGAACGCAACTGTCAGTAGACTGAGATATGTACCAATACGTTAGCATGGCGGACCTGTATACTAAAAGGTAACTCCGGTGTATGTGGTAAAGTGAACTAACAATTGCTCTGTTGTCTAGTTAGATTAAAAAAAGACTGGAAATAAGTTCATGATGAATGTACAACTCAACATAATACCAAAATCGCTGACAACTCGATACCAAAACATTTCGTGTTGCATCATCCTATTTCATGGATTCATTCATCTCAAATATTACTGCTCAAAAACTGCCCGCACGTAACCAAACGAACCCATCCATCAAGTCAATTAATGAAAAATCCGCTGATGATATGCAACCCATTGCTTTAACTCCAATGTTATAGTTCACTGCTAAACCTGGAGGACTGGTAAAGGGTATCTCCATCATGAGGGACGAGATGGCTTAGTGGTTAGAGCGCGAATTTACTGACCGGAAAGTTCCTGGTTCGAACCCAACTTCTGCCTCCCGACTTCTCCTATCTAGGTTTAGGCAACCTGGCAGTATCCCAGCCCTCGTGCTCCCTTCCGGTGACATGGCAGCTAGGCACCGAAACGGTGTTACATCTGAACGATTTTTTTTATCTCCATCATGATATTTCCTTACGGGTACAAACAGGTATATTCGGAAACCTGTAAACGCTTTCTACATTGTTCTGGGAGTGGCTTGCTCCTTACAACGAGTCTTACTGTACGCATATCAGCCGGTCTATTTAATCCTAATTGTAAATTTATCCCAATATTTACATACGAATTACATTCAAAACCATGTGTTCAAAGTGACTGTCAAATTTTGCTTAACTAGATCGCCCTAAACTATTTCCAGGGTTTCCTTTGTTAGAAGAGTGTTGAAAACAGGCCAACGACGACAACCCAAGGAAAAGGACCCAACTCTGTCAGTCCCATCTTGATGGTAGATTTCTAATATCACCATGCGTTCTGGTTAACAACACTATCGTTTGCAGGGTCCGTAAGCCCTGATGTGAGCGTTTTGAGTTGTCGGAACAGCTTATTAGTAATGGTAGCCCAGAGCCACCATCGGAACTCAAAACCCTGGTTCGAAATGTGACTTCTGTTCTACAGGCGCAGTCAGAGGACCTCCGAATTATCAAGCGGACGAAAATGCTCGCAATTCAGTGATGTGTATGTATGTGCTCAAGTCCCGGGACCATTGAACCAGAAAATTCTGTCATTCCTAAAATCTGTGACATTTTCCAGAAACAATTTTCCATCTAAAACTACGAGCCATGAATAATATCACCGCACGCACCACCTCAGTACATACATCAGACTGAAAGCTATGATAGTGGCACAGTCCTCCTGTCTGCGAAAAACGGGCCAGTGCAACCAAGAATATGAGCGAGAAAGGATACAAAAATGTTGTCAGCTGAAATGATAAGAAGCTGCTCGACCGTTAAGGATAATAATAAAACGATCCCCACTTATTACTGCGTCACACCTGGAGAAAATCCTTCACAGTAGACAATTATTTAAGACAATCCGATGAGTTTTCATCTAAATGGGAATTGCTGCACGGTGAAACCCTGTAGTGAAGAAGGGGTTATTGTGCCGCTTTAGGTCAGTTTTATCATGAAAATCGCGAATGCGAAAGATAAAAGTTCCAACCCCCCCCACACACACACACAGAACAATCGCTACTCAATGGGCACCATAGACTCGCTGTTTTAATCAAAACGTTTTCTTTGGTCGGCGTCATTTACTGGGTCGAACTATTTCTGCACATTAGTTTCCGCCGTGAGAGTCGACATCGACGGACGGGCCACACTAGGCTGTTGGATTACACTAGCTGATAGCAGCCCACAGGCTCAAATCGGACAAACATACCCACATATCACAACCCATCGTATTCCGCATCAAGCAGTTGCCCATGAGCGCGCCTTCTCAAAAGCAGTCATAATACCCCCAGACGTGTGCCCACAAAATAAAATTGGCCCACCCTGATACTTGTTAACTTGTCTCACTTGTGCTCGCTTATTTGATTTGTGCAACTCGTCCGCAATTTGACACCTGGTAACCCTTTGATTCGGCCTCACGATGTCCCTATGTGTAACGTTCACTATCGAGGGTCGATAGTTTATCTTCTGAATGAGTGTACAGTAGTGAGCACGCACCGGAAGGAGTATTGCATTTAGTGACTAGGTGCTCCCTCATTTATTTTCACGTGGTCGTTATGCGGAGTAAAAAGAAGGAAAGTCTGAAGCTCTGAACGATCTAAAGGACACTGCCCTGTACGCGATGGGAAGGGAATTTGCAACTTCGGGAGTGATGTTTATTGAAAGAAGTCTCTTGAAAGGGGGCGAGACGGCTCAGTGATTAGAGCGCGAATTTACTGACCGGAAGTTCCGTGGTTCAAATCGGGTATCTGCATCTCGACTTCCCCTGTCTAGGCTTGGGCAACCTGGAAGTATCTCAGTCCTCGTGCTTCCTTCGGATGGCATGGCAGTTAGGTACCGAAAGGGTGCTACAGCTGAACGGTTTTGAAGGTACCATGCCTAAGTTGGGAGACTATTGTGCTTTCTCGACAAATCATTTTCAGGTCGATTGCCAAATCAATAATTTATCGTTTCTTCAGCGTGCGAAAAGCCTTTTTAACTTGAACAGATTTAAGCTGCAGCGATAGCGCTCCTGATATCATACGATGGAGTACAACGCCCTACGTGTCTATGGTACTTGTGTTATTCCTAACATCACCCTCGCATGGATTAAGGGAGATTGTCAACCTTAATTTGGTGAGTCACCATATCAAAAAGATGCACCCCGTACTCAGCCGGAGCCCTGATTTTTCAATTCAATTTTTTGAGTACGTAACATTCTGAGCAGATGTACAGAATGTTCACTTGCACGATTGATAGGTGATGCAAATAAAGTTGAATTTGTACCAATGTATCCAGTAGACTTGTCCCCAACAAGGCTGAGTCTCTAGTTCATGAGACCTGAATAGCGCGGCTAGGAGCTTCTTTCTAGTCATTATCAAGAAACAAAGTAATCGCGCCAAGACAAGACAAACACAATCCAAACGCGAGTGATGTGGATACCAATTCAAAGAAATCCGTAAATGACCACAAGTGAACAAAACTGTCTGACTGGTTTAGTGTCCGTGGCACAGCTTGACCGGGAAGTTCTAGCAAGTGGGACATCGATCGGCGCAACCATGACAGTTACTGGATCCTCCGCGAAATGTCAGGCTAGTCACAGACTGCTTTAGCACGAACATGTTCGTATGTTCAAATGTGATAGTTCACGGGCGTACAGCGTGTGCTGGTGCAGTAGCAGTGTAAGATGACGAAAGTTCAAATGTGAGTACGTCCGAAGAGCGAAACGTTAATCTAAGGTTTCCATGCTGTTGTAGACCAACCAGAATAATTACGCCGGGTCGGGAATTTTCAAGTCATATGGTTAACAATTCATTGCTTTCTTTGAAAGGGAGTCCCACAAATACCAAAGGTTTTCTCAGAGTACAAGCTTGAGGTTGAGATCAGGAGGGTCTACCTTCGAAATGGCCTCCAGTAAACATTGAAGTGGGCGGAGACAGCCGGCGAAAGTCTGGGTAACAGAAAATCCCATAGAGGAACGAAATACGGATAGACGGATAGAAATCTCACTGAATGGTACTGGGTTATCCTTTCTTCAGCTGGTCAGTTGAAGCTGAGACCACGTTTGTGGACCGGAACTCCAGAAACGTGATTAGGTTTGCATAGCTTCTCTGGAGGATCATCCCAGAGTCAGACAATGCAGTTAACTCTCCTGAATCCTGTTAAGCGCAGTTGCAAGCCAAAGCGAAGAGTCTGCGTCCGGTTCCTTTCGAGGTTCCTCAATAGACTACGTGAGAATCAGATAGCAAACCCTCGGAATGGGGAAGATTAGTAGTTTCACAAAAAAGACTAACAGATTTCTGGAGCAACCTGAACTCATGTGCAGCGCGATTCTCCCATCGGCCAGTTAATATCCGCGACCTGAGACATGGTAATAGATATAAGGTAGTTATTAAAACACTTTTGATTGTTTGGTGGGATTTACGCGACTACCACCGACCAGACTCTAGCAGCTATCCTAAGTCCGCATCCTATCTAATTGCAGCCATACAGAATAAGTTCCTCAGCGCAGTAAAAACTTCAATCACTCAGAATACGACTATCTGCACTGAATACACAGAAAGTAAGGAACGAACAAGGGCATTATGCATTTTAAAGTGACCTTTACAAATATACACTGAAGAAATTGAGCCCACATTAGAGCATAGTGGACCAAACGGACGGGAGACCAAAGTATGGGGGAAGATGACCGAGAGAAACGTACATTGCATGGGATACTGTCCGCTGGGAAACAACAAAACACAAGTGGCAGATAGGCCATGGCAGGAAGTCAGCTTTGGAAGTCATTTTCAGTGATGAGTAAGAGTGATTATCAACAAATTCAATAGCATGCCTGTCGTCGCAAGAAATGAAATTAATCCCTGAAGAACGTCAAAATGGGTCGAAATAACATAAAATGGAAAGTAACTTCCACTTCACTTCGAGTTGCTCGGCTATTAACTTGCAAACGGAAAGACTCGAGGTTATGAAAACTGGCCACCAAGTGACATTTGAGCTACTCCCACAAAGCGGCCACGTTTCCGTGATAGGTGGAAGCTATTGGACCACCAGCTGTGAAGAGACGTGTACCCGAAGGATCATACTCATGGGTATAAATGGCCACCAACCGACGATGAGCAGAGAGACTAGAATCTGAAGGGAGATTGGACAGAAGATCAATCAGTGGTATATTGACAGCAGACGCCTGGGATCTGAAGTCTGCAGAAGGTAGACGCCAATTGGTGGGTTCCATTGAAACTTCGTCTTCTCCATCCTCTTCGTCTGAGTCATTGGAGTGGTCCGGTGGCTCTTCTACCTCATCCACATCATCGCCACTCTCGCTTTCGCTGTCATCCGCTGGCGTTGGAATGGGATCTGCGATTCGGTCGAGGGTTTCACTGAATGGCAACTGTCTACGTCTTGAAGAACCGGCCAAAGGAGCATAATCTCGCTGCTGTTGTCGAGTGTCTGGATCATTGCTGACGGACGAATGGAGGGTAGCAAGTGAATACATAAGCGAAGGGAATAGCCGACTGCGTAAACCGTACAAACGCTGCTGTCTACGGTCTAATCTAATGCGGATATTGTTTGACCGTATGGGAAAACTGCTGGCACCGTGAATCAATAGTTCGGGGGTCAAAGCTGAAGTAGGAGGGGGTGGATTGGAAATCGGGGTCCGCCAACCCGAAGAACTACTGATTCGTGAAAACCAACTGGTATCGGACATTGAAGCGCCACTAATTGGAGTGGGGGTACTGGATTCGTCGTTGACACACACGTTTGGTTTAACCCAACCAGGTCCTATTTCCAAATGTGTAGGCAGATGCTGACTTCCACGGAGATCGTAGAAATGAACTTGGCCATTTGATGATCCGTAGGAAAGCACGTCCCCTGAGAAGTTCAAAGAGCGCACACCGGACACAGCTAATGGGGGATGAATACAACATCCACTCGCGCTGATCGGATCCGAGCACCGGATATCGAAAAGTATCACACAATGATGAGTAGCGAGGGCAACGCAATGGGGTTCGGAGGGCCACCGGCGAAGAGCGACGGCTTCCTGTAAAACACAACAAGATCAGTTTATACGGACCGCATCGACCAAAAACGTATGCTGTGTTCAAACAACAGTCTACATGGCGCCCCTTGGGACCAAATTATTACCCAATCCACTGATTCGACAGCTAAGATTGACCTAGGACATTAATACACCAAAACCGATTTGATCAACTCAGCAACGCAAAGCTACTACAAGATAACTGAGAGGGGAGGTCTGTTCAAAGATCCTTCGGCCAGCTTGACCGATAGCACATTCCCAACAAGCTAGGACAACTATGAGGATGAATTGCTAGGTTTTCACAAGAGTTTCCTCTCGAGGATATCTTAGATTCTCACCTGTCAGTGAAAACGTCAGTAGTCCAGAAGACAATGGTAGTTGGTCGGTCAAGCACAGTCCGGCGAAAATCACGCTATTCTAGTAAGGACGTTGGTTTGTGCCCAAACAGCCACATCAAAAAGGGTTCTATGCACCCAAAAAGTGAATTTCCAGTGGCACGAAAATAAGCTCTAGGTGAGAGACAGCACCAAAAACTCGACAAGCTAGGCAAATAGACCTGGAGCAAAGCATCTTTATCTTTGAAGGTAATACCAACGTCATGCGATCCCATACTAAAGAGACCTAACTTCCTGTTTTGGGTGTTCTCGTGCAACAGAGAAAAATCTAAGATAGTACACTGACCTGATAGGCATCACGAAGTGCTAGTGTGAAAATGGGTTTCGTTTTTTTGTCTGACCCCATGCGGATAGCGTCGTAGAGGTATAACCGACGTGACATAGACACAACAGTGAGTAAGTTAAGTGGCGGAAGATACTCCAAGGCCCGATATCGGTCATCAGGAATGGAGGAAATCGCGTGGCTCACTGGTCGGTCGATGAAAGGCGTATGAACCGTTTGTTGCGAATGTACACTTGAACTAGGTGAACCAAGATGAAGGTTGTCACTATCCATTGGAATACGCCACAAAGCCAGAGAAGAGTCCCGCGAACAAGACGCAAGGTAGGTGTCATCAAGCCAACGCAGATCAAAAACCCAATCAGTATGGCAGTCCTGTTGATAAAGCAATAGATGTAAGAGAACTGATAGGGTGAACGGTGAAACGCGCTATTTTGGGCGGAAAAGCAATCTTGCCTACAAAATATGTAGTAACCAATACGTATAAATACAATGGTTAGGGAGGGTCCGTCAAAAACGGAGCATAATACTTATCGATATCAAAAACTAACTGTCAACTACGGGAACACATGAGAATGAAAATGAGTAGAACAGAAGCAATAGCAACATCAGAAAGTCGCAATCCAGCAAACGGCCAGTCATTGTCTACCTACAAAGCTGAGGTGCCGGATAAAACAAGTGTTCGAGATATTTCCAAGCAATAACCTCATTTTGGGAAGTGATTAAGCGTTTGGAGACGCAGGAAGTCTTCAGGTCACCGGGGGCAAGTTTTACGGTCATAAGCCTGTTCTCACGGTTGTTTTGCCCCAGTCTCATCCACATTCGTTCCATACGCCAAAGATGACGAAAATGGAGAAGTTCCTTGATGGTGCGTGCATTGACTTCATCCGTCAAAGTGTGGCCGAGACTTATGCAGCTGCCAGCACAAGTGAACCTACCTACAAACTCAATTACCTCATTCTGAAGTTTCAAATAGAAGTCGGAAACCCTGAAATAAGACTATATCATGAGGATGTAAAACGCAGGGACCATTTCCGAAAGTTTATTTCAAGTGGTTTGTGCGTACGCATAATAGCCGAATAAAACAGCAATACCATCCGCACAATCCAATTATATTAATCGTTCTCCATATATGATTTCGATAGCCAGATTTCCAGACACTGCACCTCACGAGTGTCAGTAGTAAAACAAGGAAATAGGGGGCATACTGGCGAACTCCACTGGTCGTGGGGAAACTTTCCAGTAGCTCACGGTAAACTCTAATGATCAGAAGGGGATTGAAAAGCAAGAAGACTCAAAATTGAAGGACATTCCTCGTTGGTCAAGCATATGTATGGGAGCCTATCATCTCCCAGAGACCAAGGCTCATTTGAAGCGAAGGAAAAGTGCCGTTTGGTCGGTAGTATGCGAGACGCTGCTTAAACACTTGAAGTAATGAGATGTCGCCATTGCACTCCATACATAGTGCTCTCGGGATTAGGTCTTGCTTGATGAGGTCAAGCATAGCAGTATTATCAAAGCTGACAGCCGCGCTACAACTGGGTAACGCGTATAGACCTACAAATGAAGGTACAATGATTGATTCGCCCATACATTTACCTTCCGATTTGAACTTGTATTTGGGCGTAATTAGGTGGATTGATTCATACGCTGTTACATCCAAATTGGGAGGGGTTTCGCCCGTCTAAGTCGACGTTGCACCTCAGCTTCGCCAAGGTAGATGGCCGAGCAGCCACATGTAAAACGGTAAACGAGATTAGGTTGACGCATCAGTGGTACGAGCAATTTGTGCGAGACCCAGGGTCGCATATAGGTACAATTATTGACCTACTCCAGATGGTCGCTACCATTTTCTGCACATAGATACATTCATGTATATGCTACGCTAACCAAATATCGCATGCTGGAGGAGACTTAATTAGTATTGGATACGATAAAAGTTGGGCTGAATGGTATTTATTGGCTATGAGGTGGCTCAAAACTTATGTAAAAATTGGATTTGAGACCAGATTTTCAACAGTTTAGAGGCGATGGATGCGAAAGCTTGTGCCTCATAACACATTTCGGGATGCAGACCCTTTCTTTATTCTACTACTTGCTATTACCAGGACAAGTGATCTAAGTTTGAATCACGTGTTTCGCACCCCAGGTAATTCACCCGTGCAACATGTCTCTTTAATCCGACACCCTACTTGGTGAGAATCCCCCCTCACGCACCAAACCATTTTTATCTATATTTCCCCGAGAGTAACCCGACTCTTGAGTGGATGTTTTATGCGTGCCTTTTGCCACATTTTTATAATTTAGCAGGGTCTGATAACTTGTTACCTCTGCTTCGGTAATTTACCACGTAACAAAACACCTGGTCCGCTAGTGTTTCCTGAACAACTCACTGCCTACACCATACCACACCCTGAGTATGCAGCCCAAGCCTGGCGGCCTTGGGTTTTACGTGGTCATCAGGACGGTGCGCGGTCTCAGTCGCATGCCCTCCATCCGTATCTTTAGGGCTCCAGTTCGTCTCTATAGAGTCCCACGCTGCTCGCTCAGATAACTATCACACAGCTGGCGTCTTCGAAGCCACTCCCTAAAGACGATAGCAGCTCCAAATGCCGCTGATACTCATCCGTTCTGTGTGTGCAGTACGTGGTAGGCCACGCCGAGAGAAGTCCTATCTCTTTCAGTCAAAGTCCTGGACTGTTGTTTCAAAGGTTGGGTGCGGCCGCCACAACATGACTCTTGATAGCACATCCATATGGATAAACGCTTGATAGTACTTTTTGCACTTTCTATGCACCAAAGTTGGCAGTGATCTCAATTGGAGTGCTACGTGAATCTGAAGACGAGAAAATGCACAGACATTTTTGGTTAATAATAGGGCCTCCTAGGTCCCACATAATCGTATCACTCCAAACCAATAAGCTCCTCCCTGTTAACGGTTGCCGTATCCAGTAGGATACAGTTCAACACATACAATACTTTAGCGCGCTTTATTCGTCATTGCATTTAGCTACGCCGATGGAGTTTTGCACATTTTTAGCACACAAGCGATAGTAGATAAGCCAAACATGAAAAGCATTTTGCGGGGGCATACTGGCCAGACGGTCACTTGGGATAACGAATATTCACTATGAAGCCCAAGTCCACAAGTTCGCTCGAATCTTTCAAGGACAGACGTCTATAATTAGTATTTTGGACAGAGTAATGAGTGTAGAGCTGACATAGACGACCTCCTACAACGGACATTTAATGAAGGAAAGGATGCTTGGCGAAAGATACGAACTAATCTAAATGTTTGTTACAAGTGAAACACTTGAGATCATCTAAACACTCAGTACTGACTGCAGGAGGGATACAGCGCGGTAGAATTAACCAAGTCAATGGAAACGCCTGCAACAACCGACATCTAAACTACGTTCAATTATTCAATGTTCTCAAGTCTGAAGGATCCGAAACAAAACTTATTAGCAAAAGTTTATCGTATAAAAGCTGTTTCCATTGGTATACATGGGCATTTCGCATCAATGGCTATGGGTGGTCTCAATGTACTGTATTCTCCAATAAAAAAGGTTTTTGTTAAGAGGTTCTCGTGTGCTGTGCGCCATTCTTTATACCTCTGTCAGTCGCTCGTGTGTGGATGAAAGCACCTTTTGAGCACTATTAGATAACTTTTTTCAGTCGTCGAAAAGTCCCCGGGTACGTAAGATTAGTGGGTTATGTCAAGAAGATAAACTTTAATATTTCGAATATGGTGGCAGCTGAAACATCAGGCGGCTTCTGTGCACTACACTGAATTGAAGACTATCATACACGAGATTCGGTTTGGCCTCTGGTTACTACCGCTGGAATTTGCAAATGCGTGCATTTCACCAGTTGCGTACAACTCGGGGTTCAATTAGAATATTAAGCCGATGGAAAGTTGGGGACTACGCCTACCTGATGAAACCCAAGAAGAGCGAGATCGGTGGCAAAATCAGCAACCTTATAAGTGAAGTGTTATGTCAAGAAAGGGCTCGTTTTAGTTTACGAAGCATCTTTTTATCTAGATGTACTGGTCCTCACTGAATGTGTCCGTTCTTGGGGAGTCGTTCCTACTAAGTTCACACTCATTCTTTCATGAAATTATTGAATATGAATGTCTGTATAACAGTTGCATAAGCATACAATTCTGGGTTACACGACCACTATGGCTCTAGAGCGGAATTCGATCTAGACAAATTGTTGGGTTGAAATTGAGTCAATGGATAATCCATAATTGCTAACTGATGCACTTATGGGTATGTGTATTTCACCGACTTCGGGACAGCGCCATATCTGTCAACATCGCTTCAGGGTCTTCCGGGCCTCAGCTAGAAAGCCCAGACGTCTCTATTTTCCCTAAGTTAGCAGTCAAGTGTTTCAGGTTACTCCATCACATTGCTGGTTGTTCACTCCCTCGTTTCCTTTGGTTGTGCCTAGCACATGTGAACAGCGTATGGCACGGTGGACGTTGTGATGACATACGTAGAAAATGACGTAATCAATCGAACCGCGCATTCAAATGGTGGCATCTAGAGGTGGGCTGGACAAGCTAATTATTGCCCGACACACTTCTTCATTACTCATGCGATGTTCCACCAGTAAAGAGAGTAATATTATGCAAACAACGACTGTCAGAGACTGATAGTCGTTAGATGTCTTCCACACGAGTCGGCCAAGCGTGATGCACGGTAGAGCTGTAAACATGTCCCTTCACCGAAAGACCGATGTCACGCCGACGCCGACACGCAAGCTGAAGAACTCAAACCTAACCCTTACTACCCGTAGAGGTGCCTCGACCCCAACCCTCCGGCAGAAACGATGCAGCTCCCCAAGCACACGAAATGGTCGACTTCTTCCAAGATGACACTACCTAATGTGACCTTGGGAAGCGCCCCTTGTCAGTCCTGTGAAAGCATTTTACAACTGAATGGTGCAAAGAACACGAGAGCTGGGCGACGCAACAATTTTGTTACTCAATAAACAATATCATACGCCAGCTCCACATACAATGCTCCATAACCCAAGAAAATCTTCATCCCATTACTAAGTGTAGATTTGTGGGGCACTTTGTCTACATTAAAGATGAAGAGAATGGGAGACATTAGGCAGTTCTGCCGAGCACCGTTGGGGAAACAGAACGACCGAAATAGTTGCCACAGGCTCGAACTCCAGCTACAGTGTCGTGATGCGAGGCCTCGAGTTCGGCCACATATTTGTGAGTTACTCCAAAATTCGATAGGCACTCCAGTTATCTTGCCCTGCGTGTGGAGTCGAGGGCTGCATGTCCACCTAGAAGAACCACAATGGCTGACTACTGGTAAACGCATCAGTGTTCTGCAATCTTGGGAATAAGTGTTTGGCGACTGCAGTCCCGTCCAGCTCGGAAGCTGGCTTGCTCTTCGTGTCTGTAATCTTTACGGTAAGGACAACCTCATAAACCCATAGGTCATTTCAGTAGACGCCCCAAACTTCCCCGACGATTCTCATATCAAAAACGAATTCCACGAACACCTACAAGCACTTATGAACAGAGTATACCGGTGGTAAAATACACCAATTCACAAATTAGGTTGGCGTTAACGAGGAACTCAACTGAAACCCAGCTGAATCTCTCATTCACGATATCCTCCCACTGACTGTGATGTACAAATACTGCCTTATGTTCCAGTCATTAGGATATTGGGGACATTGCAACATCTTTTCTTGATGGAACACACTATTCTTCAACGGTCCACAAGCAGTTTCGTCCTTCTTTTGCCTCATCACGTTAGTGCAGTCCCCCAGATTCCGTCAACCTTGTGTTCCACAGTAAGTTGTACGCAACTGGCGAAATACTCATTTACAAACTTATTTGGTGTGCTCCGTCAACAGAAAACATCGCGACATGCCGAATATCGTACCAATTGAAGCAAGAGGCGGTGTATGGGCAGCATATTTCGTGAAGGAATATCACAAACTAGGGATTCAGCAGTGTCCGGTTAGTACCAACCTAACTTGCAGACGAGTGTGTTTCGCTAGTTGCGTGCAACTTGATGTTCAGGTAGAACATATGATTGACGGAGACTGGAAAACTGCATCTACCTGATAAGCACAATGAAGGACGAAACCGTTCGTAGACTGTCGACGAATGTTCAGTAACCCTACCGGCGATGTGTTCCATCAAGGAGTAAATAGGTCATAGGAGAAAATTTGAACACTTGCACAAGTCCAACTGACGAGCCAACTCACCAGGTTCTTGGAAAGCTAGGTCTCGATGGAGGCCTTAAAAACAGTGTACATCTAATGAAGCCCGCAGTTCTCAATCTAGTGTGTCCAAAACACGCGCTTCCCGCACTCGGATGACTAAAGCCTATGTGGACGAATTGCCAATCAAATTGGGTATGTCCGCATTCGACCACGATGGACTTCCTCCAAAGATTTCAGGTTATATGGGAGGTGTGAATAATAAGATAATCGTTCAGCTGCAACACCCGTTCGGTGCCTAGCTGCCATGCCACCCGAAGGAAGCACGAGGGCTGGGATACTGTCAGGTTGCCCAAGCCTAGACAGGGAAAATCGAGAGGCAGAGGTCGGGGCCGAACCACGGACCTTCCGGTCAGTAAGTTCGCGCTCTAACCACTGAGCCATCTCGCCCCATGGGAGAGCTGTGGCCAAAAATAACGGTGGTTCAGGTCACTCACTAGCTTCAGTGAGGTCCAAGTTGCAACTGTACCAAAGGCGCCGCTCTCGTAAATGCTTGAATATGTTGGGAAGACTGCCTCCAAACGAATAAACCCGTTTTGCTAACAACTTATCTTGTAGACTGAGACCTTATTTTCTCCATTTCGTTGACATCCTATTGGACTGCTCGCTCTTTTACACTCTGGTTCATTTGAGTCCATATCACAGAACGGTCCAGTTGTTTCCATTACAACTTCCTCAAGATCGTTTGCTCGATTCCGGTGTAACTGACAAGTCTGACTGATACGTCATTAGAGACCACAGCAGAATACCGCATCATCAGAAGATGCGGATCAAGGTCGTCTACTATCATGCACGACCAGCACCAGGCTTGTATTCGTTAATCAAAACTTGGTGAACTGTCACACGGATTCACTCAGTGGTATTTCATCCCTAATGAAGTCCACCATCCAACAAATAACCCTGACTGAAATTGGTATGAACCCATGCAACCAGAAAGACGGGATATCCATGCATTGCAGCTTTTTTCACAAGTCAAGGATGTACGACCACCTGGATAAGCATGCTACCGGCTTCGGTTGAAATGGTCGCAAAAGCTTTTGAACCTAAAACGGCAAGAAAGTGGAAGCATATGAGGGCGACTCTTTGGAACCGACAGGAATAAATCGGGTACACGGCAGCCCTCAAAGTTTGTTCCGCGAAATGCATCACAACATATTATCCATTCTGGTGGAAAAATGGCGAGTAAGAGAACAATTCATCTAAGTGTTGAAGCGCCCACCAAACAGATCTCGAAGAGTCGTGCCCCCATCCTCAACCCCACACAACGTCAATTGTAGTGTTTCGACAGAAGAGCTCACGGAAATCATCGACCACGAGAATATAAAAGCCATTAGAAATGAGCTTCCAGTTTAGGTGTAAAAAGCGTGAGACGCACTGTGCAAACCATTCGGCCACATTTAGAAGATTGGAGTGTCTCTGTCTGCTTGCGGTACTTTAGCTGGAATAACTTTCTCAAAAAAGTGACAGGTTGGTTTGCAGTAAGTATCGAGGGATCCGTTTAATCGACACAGCGTTTCGGCTCAAACTGCAGCTGAGACATTCAAGTATGTGGCCAAATAAAGAGGGCTCCCGACCCAGTAAACAACATGCCAACAACATCTTGTTTGCTTTGCGCGCTGGAACACCAGTTTGGATCCGAACGACCATCACGTACTTCAATATAAATCAGACAGTTATTCAGCCATTAACCATGTACTAACTCAACTGCGTTGACTGGTGAGAACTTTCAGGGTCGTGGACTGACCGTTTCGGAGTCGTCTCCACCCGAAGAACACCTCACCGATTGGAGCTCTGCACTGCAAACGGTTAACTGGTATAGGAAGTGCATGGCTTAACACGATTAACACATTGACCGGGTCCTATTACTCTGAAATTTAAGCTTCGGAGACAAGGTACGGTGAGGATCTTTCCGAATTTCACCTACGTATAGGAATAAGGAAGGGGCACCCCTATTTCCAATGCTCTTTATGTAAACCATCAAGTGGGTTGTAACACACGTCCCGGGGGGCCGCCGAGGGGTTCAGCCTAAAGTTACATGGTAGATAGTTAGATAGCTAGTAAATATACGGATGAGCCCTCGTCTGGGTGACATCCCGGAAAACCTAATAATTTTCAATTACACCAATCACCATCACCAAAAGTTTATTCACTTGCATTTAGAACCCTATGATGAAAGAGTGAACGGAGAAGGGACCTGATGAAAGTCAGCCACAATAATCACGAAGTGATTACACCTTAAAATGCCCAGGCAACCTTGGGAGAAACAGATAACACCAACGCCACCTACTAGCCGCTACGTCCCGCAAGCCTCCAGCCAAGCGCAGGATTGGTCACAGGAACTACACCCTGGAAGGTGGACAGCATCAATCACAGCGGAACTCTTCGTCTTCTCTCGTATCCTCCTTCCAGGCCACACGTTAGCCACCTCGCAGGTTGCGCCATTCCAAAGGAGGCACGGAGAACCATACTCGTCTCGGTACATGGGACATGAATAGCGCATGGTCGAGACACGGCAGTTGATGGTACTGGATAGTTGACGCGACTGAAACATCTGCTGCCCAACAAAACACCTGTTTTCAAGCGATATCGTTATGAATTTAGGATGCCATTAGATATCAGCAACGCTTCTGAGACACCGGTGGCCAAAAACCCGCATCATCACAATCACACATAAACCCCAAAGTACCCTGATGCAGGCAACCCTTGAGAACCAGCAACTTCTTTTGACGCCACAGACGATACAAATTGGTAAATGTGATTCAGGTCTTCGAGAGCTCGTGCACTGTAGGCACTAGATATATTTCCACCAGAGTCAATGAAACTACCGAGGTGTTTAAAATTCTCCATAACATTCGGTGCTTCCCCTTGAATGTCAGGGGGCATGCTCATAGACTGTACCCTCTGAAGCATGACTTCGTAGGTGCAACGAGCATGCCAAAAGATGGTATGATGATTGTCAGATTATTCAAGTGTTTGGCGTTCACCTTCAAAAATTCGCATACCGGGATTCTGAAGGCCCTCCAACGTTCGTCTCAAAGAAGTTGAACAAAAATGGAAAAAGTGAAGATCCTTGCCGAACAACAATCTCCTTAGGCGGGGTGTAAGAGAACACCCAATACAGTCACGCTCCCGAAAGTACGTGAATATGTGGACCGGTCAGGTTCACGAACTTCTGGAGCTTGTCTGTAAAGTAAGCACAGTCAGAAGTACTGGCCGATCGAAAGTGTTCAATCCTTGAAGTCAAAGAAAACCAAGATTGTTGACCTTCTGTACACATGCCGGTTTAGTCAGTCAGTCGGCTCACGAACCATGCACCGAAGTGCAGTGGTTCCAGATGCTACAGCTTCGTTCACCGAGGATAAGGAATATGAGGGAATGAGAGCCATGCGTTGAAGGCGATGGCCTAATCCAAGTGCTGAGGACAAATGAATCTGTTAGACCAATATGGTAGGGAGTAAGGGCTACGCAATACAGGCGATAGCCTTGATGCAAGGCCGCCATCGGCTGCATGAAACGGGCATATCTGTCAGGGTCAGTGACCATTGGTTTATTTTTTCCCACGATCCCTATCCGAGGAAACGGCAGTTATCTAATCGACTGAGTTGAATAATAAGAGCTTTCATGCTTCACTGCCAAATCACTGACTGACCACCTCTGGGTCGTCTGCATCCGACAAAAGGCTACACAGAGGGCTCTACGAGGCAGACGGTCCTGTGGTCTACGAAGTACATGGCCCAACCAGCGTAACCTGTTGAGTGTTACCAGCTGATCCATCGAGGAAAGGTGAACTTTACACAAAACCATCTGGTTGTCTCAGCATCATTGATGTGACGTTTAAACCAGACTGATGCAATGTTTTGGAGGCACCGATGGTCAGACTCAGAGTTTCCGAAGATCTTCCACACGCAGTGGCCACGTCTGTGAAGCATAAAGTAGGGCAGATCATACCGTGGCATTGTACACTATACCCTTGACAGTCAAGCTGATGTCACATCGGCGCCACAAATACCGGAGGTTGGTAAACGCTTCTCAGGCCTTCGCGATTCGGGAGAAGACTTTGTCTTTCACCAGTCCGCCCAGGCTTATGCAACCACCCAGAACTTATCTACCACACCGGTCAGTTCACCTGGAAGTATGAAGTTCGGGTTCGATCCCACTCAATCCTACAGTAACACTTTACACTTTACAGGTACGAAGTGCATGCCGAACTTTGTGCAGGGTTGTTTAGATTCTTTAAGATAGTTTGCATTTTTAGACGGTCTGACCCAAGAAGAGCAACATTAGCAGCGCACTCAATGTCCGTGAGCAGAAGCCCCGGAAGTATGTCGATCCCAAAAGCACAAAAGACAGAAAGGAGGACTCAAGCAGCACAGCGACTACGAAGTTAAAGAGAATGGTCGCTAGAAGACACACTTGTCTGACACCAGTGGATGAGGTGAACTTAGGAGGATTCGCTGTCGAAACGTACACGCCCAAAGCAGCCTTTAAATGAGACAAGAATTTAGAAGGGACAGTGTTCATCGCCAGGTACTGCCATAGTTTCTGACTATCAACGAATCAAAAGCAGATCTGAGATCGAGAAAGATAATCACTGTTGGTCGTAGGAAGGGGTGGTGCAGTTTCAGTACCCTCCGCAAAGCGAAGGTATGATCGATTCAATCCTGGCTTGGGCGAAACGCAGCCTGATTCTCGCGAATCTGACTTTCGCGATGAGGGATCAACATCCGCAGGATAATAGCAGAGGATACCTTCGAAGTTATGGCCACAAGGCTGATGACCGGTGGTTTTCGTACGCTGTTCTTGCACCCTCTTGAATATGGGAATCACCGACAAGGCACTCCATCCTGTTGGAATTTTTCCTCACCCTAGATAGTTCAGAGTATGGTCGTTAAGTTAGTCACGACGGCTTTGCCACCTTCAGTGAAGGGTGCAAACCGTCTGGGCCAGGTTAGACACCTGCCGGAGTATGTCGCATACCGATGTAAGACGATACAGTATTACTGAAGTCAAATGCCTTGTTACAAAGGAAGTCAAAACTGACACCTCTGCGGTTACTGCATACACTGCAGGTACCCTTCTTGAACACGGGCAATATGAACGACTCACTCTATCTGTCTGAAACGGTCTTTTCCTCTGACAGAGGAATTTACCACCATCCTTGAACACAGTAAGTGGAAAGCCGTCGGGACTAGGAAGACCACACTTGGGTACACTCGGACACATCCGAGGTGGAAATGGGTCCAATATTCACAGGCCGCGTTTCTGTCAAAAATCGACGACCCAGATTCAAAACGTCAGATAGCCAACTGAATTGTTGTTTGGGGTACCCTTCCCGATGATCCAAACGTTCTCTGCTGGATATCAGAGTCATTGTAGTCCTTGGTGCTTTTACAGACAAGTTGCTTCCGAGAGCTTGTCGAAAGAATCAAATGGAACAGCCCGCGGATATTTCTAGCAATTTTCACTCCTTCCATCTCCGTGGACTTCTGTATTCCTCAGGCATTCCGGTCTATGTTGACACAGCTTTATCTGGCGTCAACTGATGCGTCGAACTGGATTGTGGTTGTAACCGGCAAGATTTTGTCGCCAGGCATCCAAAAAACTGGGGTCTCACTAGAGGTTCAATGCCTGGAAGGGGTTGATCGTATTACGTTGCACACATAAACTATGCTATCAATTACAGCTTTGGACACCTGTCTCTAGTAGCCTTTAGCATCTGACATAACGCCTCCGGGAAGGGGCTTGTTCCGATGCGTTCATTTGAATTCCGAGTCCGTGAGCCTCCCAGTGGCCAAGCGGGGTGGGCACCTTTGAGCAAACGTGGAAGGCCCATTGAAAACAGCAGTGGACAAGTGTATGATCAGAGAAGACTCCAATCAGGTATCTCGATAGCTGCAAGCAGCGACAGATTTTCGCCGCTACCAACTTCACCGCATGGTGTCGAAATGGACTCTGCCCCAACACTAAGTGTCTAGGGACTGGATGTGCACCAGCAGCATTACATGGCCAGGTAACTCAGCCGCTGACACCTGGTCCTAAAATACTAGACTCTGAGGGACGTGGGGAGATTCAACATTATCCCGACTATTTCAACGCTCTAAATATCTGCAACAATGCATGACTCGACATCAATTCATACCAACATAGCTGGGCCACAGCAGTTCTAGGGGAGAGGTGCGAAAAAGGTTTCCGCTTGGCGCCAGTACGGCCGACCCCAAACTTATGGCGAAACCGATTGTAGTTATAGCCCCTTGTGCT
>SJOL01007097.1:174996-189963 GCA_004794785.1 Opisthorchis felineus
AGGCAAAATTTCTTCTCATTTCGTGTAGTAGCTGCGTGGAATAACCTTCCTCCGACGGTTGTCCACGCTCCTCCTAGAACCCAGTTCAAAGCACTATTAGACACTTTTTTTACGCGAGTCCTCGTGCTGGCAAACATACTGCCCCGCGCCGAGAACTTAAAGAGCGGTGCTACACCCTTTTTTCGCTTGTGCCTCTCGGGTGTATGACAGCCGCTGAACGACAAGAACAAAACCGACCCAGGAGACTTGGGCGAAAGCCTCGATCCTGTATATCAATCCGTCAATCCGTGAACACCTTAAATGCCGACAAGCGATTTTGAGATCATGGGTTTGGAAGACTATTGATTGAGATTACTATCACATTTAACGCTTGCAGTCTAAATGAAAGCTCACCTTCAAAAGCCAGAGTGGGGAGAGTTCCGAGAGTGCGTAGACTCCAATGTTATTGACGTCGGCACCACCCGTCGCCAACAGGCTTTTTGAGGGATTGGCCTGGATGGCATGAATACCACAAGAACTTCGGCCAAAAAACTCCCTTCAAATTGTTAATACAACCTTGAACTTTGTGATTACCTTGTTCCTGAACTGATCAAAGGGATTTCAAGGCTCGAATCTGATGAGGTATCATATAAAACAAGTCGATTGCATTTCGTTCCATAAACAACGTGATTAGACGTAATCCATTGCGATGCGAATATCTTGTTACGTGCACCAGGGTCCACAGACCTCTTTTTCCATGCCGACGGCAAGCGAAATGGAACCTCAGGAATATCCGCTACGGACAATTTAGTTTGCGAACCGAGTTCCCGCGACTGAAGACGCTTCAAGATTGGCACGGTTCTCTGTGTAACAAATCATATACAAAATCTCCTCTAAAGCTCACTCTCTCATCTCTTCTTGGCCGTTTTATAGGCGGTCCACCCATAGTACGGAGAGTAACGGGCAGAGGGATAGCCGCTGCCCGCAGAATGGGGCTGATCTCAAGGTCAGTTCAATGGCGTGAACAACAGCAAACGGGCCGATAACATATGCTTTTACCTAAATCTGTAGGTCTATTTCTTGGAGTTCCGACGGCTGAGTAAATATTTGTCTTATCGTTGAGTCCGTTTTCGTCTCCGATGAGGTTGACACCTAAGAACAGAAAATAGGCTTACTAGAGTCAATGTGGTACAATCTTAAGATCTACACGATAATTGCACCAGAAATGTGGCGTGAATGTTGGCGTAAGTATTGAACCAAGGAGCGCAGAATCTATTGGGTAACGTAGAAAAGCTAGAAAAACGTAGTATGGGTGTCAAACCACATGAAGACTAACACTGATAACTATTTCTGGTGACCGTCTAGCCAGTTGCCATCGGGAATTTTCCTCCTGACCACGAAGGAATTGGTGGGTTCAAGGCCCAGTAGGCTCATACATTAGTGAGAAGCCGCAGGCTGGAGGATAGCAGCTTATTGCCTCAGTTTTCCTTGGAGCCCACCTATTCCAAGGTCAGGAAGGAGAATCAGAAGGATGATGATCATGAGAAGGTGAGTATAGAGCAGGAATTTCTGGGATTCGGAGAATGCTTTCTGGCCCCGGTTAGCCAGAGGAGGCGCAGAGCGATAAAATTCTCGGTTATGCACGCGGTGAAAACTCGATGATGCTACGAAGTCATTGGAAGTTGGGGGAGCACAGAGTCACTCTTGTGGGAGGCGGTAGAAAGTGCGTCTCGGTGGTTTGGCTGCCGTGCCGAGTGGCAATTGTAGATTTCTCATAGGGGTGAAGAGACAGAGCTGCGTGGCTCTGGAATTTCACGAAGTATGTCGCTGTTTCAATGGTTTCCACACTTAAATTTGCAAATGACGTTCAGAACTCCGTTTATGACCGCAAATCGCCCTCAAGTCCTTACAGCGATTGTTCAGGTTTAACGGTGTGCACCCCTGGTGAAAGCTCTGAGTAATATCTGTGTGCGTTTCGAAGGGTCACCCCCACAGCTACCCGCAATTGAATTTAAAATGTTTGCCTTGTACAAATCTGCCCCTCCGTTGACGTCTAATATCCAAGCTAGGAAGCTTCGGAAACGTGCCTGAGAATACTGAGTATACGGAACGTCCCGCAACTGAGCCCTTCTTTTTGTCCAACTGCCAGAAACCATCTTATTCGTAGCTCGCTGTGAATACCTCCACATTCTAAAACGTCTTCTTCTTCACCTTGCGTCATTGGATAATAGAATATAGATACCATGGCCCCAGTCCCCGAAGTGATTGAAAGCTTCGAGGCTTTTTGGAGGATCCTTTTGCATGTGGACGAAGTTGTCGTGAGTTGACAATCCTGAAGACTTTCTTCGAAGACTAGGAGAAGGCGACCTTGGAAGCGGCTAAATGAGGTTCCAAGACGATGGGTTAAAATGCGGCGGAAGAAGCTGTTGCCACTGAGTTCAACGGGACTTCTGGCCGCAGGAAGACTGTGGGACAGTTCAAGGCAGGTGGTGTCAAGTGGGGGCCAGATGGCCACGGCGACCGTGGGGAAGTAGCTTAATCCTACTCTGATGGATGGAGGTGAAGCATCACGCCAACTACGGCGCGCCACTGCTGCTAGGTAAGTAGCAAGAACAACTGATCAATTGGGAGTGGAGGATTTGGTATTTAATTTGGGAGACGGCGGAGATGCTACCGCCCAATTAGAGCCGAAGGGGACTCTGAGGTGATCACTGAGGAGGGATCTGTAAGAGCAGGTGGTCCATGTGACCAGCGATCTGGCTTTTTAAAGACGAAGCCGATGAAACCCATCCGAAATTTAAGATGCCCTTCTGACTAGTAGAAGGATGAAGCTCTCCAAAGTCTGTCATCTGTCAGTAACAACCCGTTTGTGCAATAATGTTTTCCTACGGTTACTGCAGTACCACAGACCACACCACAAACGATAAGCAGGATTAATGGGATAAGCGAGTTGTTTCTTATCAGGCTAAGACAAGAAGGATGTTCCAAAAAACTGTTATTTCATGCAAAACACATGCATGATAGAACAATGCAATACTAGTCTGCTAGCAGTCTCGGCGTGAATCGGGCCACATTGGAGGATGTATTCCATGAGAAACGCTGGACCTGTTGCAGACCGTATGCAGGGCAGCCTAATGGAAGACTACGGCGCTGCCAAGCTCAAAGGTTACCCCAGCGTTGTCGCAAAAGGGGTGCTTGTCCGAAAATTATACCCGCAAACTTCCCTAAGTGCTTATCGTGATCAAGCGACATATGTTTTCACTTGTGGGGAAACCGTCCTCCCTCTTACCTATGAATCGAGCGCAAAAGACTCACCTTCAAAATTTGTCCGATACAATCATGTCTGACAGACTCCACTCCACCGCTAGGATGGGATCCAGAAAAGGGGGTGTGTGATACGCATAAGGGCGGAGTAATTGAGAAAAATATCGACGCAAATAATTTTTAGGTAATCCTGACAAAGCAAGAAAACGGAAAATACCGGTTTTGCGTTTATTTCCGCCATTTGAAATAACTAACCTAGAGTATAATATTTGCCATTCCTTTGGTTGCGAATATACTTCAGTTGCCTTAACGGTGCACTGGGTTTGACTTGTGCTCACGGACTGGCCGACGATCAAGTGGGAGAACCGTGAGTTTGAGGATAGAAAATATCCATTGATGAAGGTGCCAGTTGGCCCAGCAGGAGCACCAGCTACCTTCTGGTTTTTGGTGCTTCACTTATTGAAGGAAACGTAGAAGCGCCAAGACAAGGGCGACATTAATGTAAACCATGATCTGAAGTAATAACACGCCGCGCACTTTGAAATATTGCTGAAGCTCACCTGGGGGCTCGTCTGCGGACCAATGAAGCCGAGGAAGAAGAAGAGCCGGCCGGTTCGAGAATTAAAATGATTACCTACGATTATTTTTCCGACAAGCATCCGGTTTGTTGAGGATTCCAACCCGTTGTCTCCCTTAAGTTATAAAAAGACGGCTTTCAATTGGACGAGTTGGGTATCCAGCTTGTCAAACTACAGACCGTAGAAACCTAATCACTCCCAGTCTGTCCAGGGTCAGAGCCATTTGCCGTCACGGCTGACGCCGATTATCTGCCCAAGTGAGCGGCTAAGAAACACAACAGGATAATTGAATTTGTGTCGGGTACTGAATGAAACTTGACAAAATTATTCAGGCGTCAAGAAAGAAAGTAAAATGACTCTCTGTTCATTGCTGAAGTAGCGGTCACATCCGATGCGAAAGAAGCTTCACAAGAGATAGCCACATAATCCACGTATGAACCGGCCTCTCAGAGATCCTAGCGCTGGGTGTCCTGTGACTTAACGAAGCGATATTTACCGGAAAACCAGAACGACACCGTACTGTCAGCTTCGTTCCGCAGCAGGATCCCCAAGGGTTGGTACAATTACGGCAAAACGCCTTAAATCGCGGAAGGTTGTATATATCAAGGCAAGTGGGCAAGAGTGAGCCACGGGAGCGTGTAATACTGTAAGCTGTGGGCAGGTAATTGATGAAGGTGGACTAGTCATCTTTTTCCCGGAAAAAATGTCGGACAAGGCAAAATGGTGCCTAATGATGAGGCATGTAGCGTGTAGCGCACGAACTTGCTTTAACTGAACTCGACTTGCTTGCTTAGTTAGCCGGGGAGTTTCCGCTTGACTGCGGCGCCCTGCTTGTCAACCCACACGTTGTAGTAAATTGTTCTCGCGGTTGCTTGGTAATATATTCCATTTCACGGACTTGCTCCGTTGCTCCGCGGGTAGACAGTGAGTCAAGCAGTACAACAGAGTAGTTCTCATGAAGTTGCTGGAGTTGGCAGGGTTGGAGTGTCAGGCGCCAAGTAACCTGAATGTGCGACAGTTTTTGGCCTGGAGAAATAACATGCTTTCATGTTGTCACATGGCATGAGTGTCGATCAGTCCGAATAAGATGTTTACTAAGGAGAGGGTCATTAACACCTGCTTTTCTCGCTTAAAGAAACATTGGTGAGCACTGTGACGTAAAGACTATTTCTGTGGAAAACCTTGCGCCCCGTATGGCGCAGCCCGTGCAATCCGTGGCTGCGGTGTTCTGCTGTCATTTATATGTGCAAGTCATAAAACCACACGTACCTAATAGGTGTTTTCTTTTGTGCCCTTAGACAAAGTCACAAGTTGGCAGGACCATGTTCAAACCGTTGGCCTCACTTGACAGTGTTCAAAAGGTAGATATGTTACGACCACTCAGATTTCGTGACTGCCCGCTGCTACTGGGGTACATTGACTCCAAATTTGCATCATACTTGTGGACAAACTCTCTGTTTATTACTTGAAGATAGGTAATTCATCCATTCTGGTAACATTATGAGCAAATAAATTATAAAACGCAAACGCTCGACTGAAACTGCTCACCCGTCAGTGTTATAGGCTACAGCACGCCATTTGGAAGTTACGTAACACGATGGGGGTTTGACGCACAAGTCCGCGCTGCACGTCGCGTAAAGCGGCAACCGCAGAAAACTTAAAGGCGATGTCTGTGGAGTTAGGCAAATCCAAAAACTTCCCCGACGGGATTTTTTCTCCATTGGGGGATGTCAGTGCGCAGGCCCTTGTTCTTTTGGACAAACGAGTAACCTTTCTCTCTGAGGGTGAACCGGGTGAGTTGTTTCACGGCGAAGCGGTATCTAAACAGTTTTGTAGAACTGTGATAACACATATTGCTCGTTACAGCTTTCTGTTCTGAACGAATGCAGCGTACCAGCTGGTGAAGTTTTAAGTGTAATCATTTTCCTATCTTCGTGACACTTTTCCCAGTCCAACATGTTGCAATAAAAAGCTCGCACATTTCGTGGATAAACTCTACCTGCGAACACTGAGTTCAACCAATGATACCTCATGAAAGCTTTTGATGAAGGATTCCCTCAAATGCATGCTGATGGGATAGGCGGCTTTGGGGAGGGTTGATCAGGCCTTTTTCACACTTCTGGTCTCCAAATTGATATTTTGAAGGATTTAAAGAAAAGCCATGCTGGCTTTCTGAGGCACTGCGGAATTTGTTCGCTGTGACAATCTTCATTTACACCTACGCCGAATATGGTTTCCATGTTTGGGTTTTTAATTTCAGCATCTCAGCATTGTTCCCGATTTTCATATTGCCTTTCACCTGAGCGTCACTCAAGATAACCTCCTCAAATGTTGGTAGTATGTGACAGTAAAGTTGGACGCCTTTCTTTGACCTACCTAGATTTAAACCTTTTTGCCTCCAAATGGAATGCACCCTGCTTAGTCTTCTGGGGTAATTCGGCCGAAACCTGCAACGGACGATAACATAATATAAGCCAGCGTGCGTACGCCTAAGGGACGAACAGTCCAAAATTCAGCCTCATCATCGGTGGCTGGTATCTTTGTGAGCAGTTCGGTTCTGATAGTAGGGAGACACCGAGAACTGTGGTGGCGCCCAATGCATATAAACCCAGCACCAATGAGAAGCAACAAATAATGGGAACAACGCCGCGAAAGACGCTCACAATTATCGTTGCGATGCAATACTGCTGAACGTAGATAACCTACGTGCACGTTCAAGCCTCCGGCCAGTAGGGCTAAATATGAGCTGTTCGAAACCGGCACACTACTCCAAAGACGGCGCAATTATCCAAAGCCTACGGTTGAGAGTGCCTGTGGGGTGGATCTTCCACACTCCCAATTAAGGTGGTTATATCCTGCAGTTGGGTCTCGGAAACTCAGCGAGCCTCATTTACACGCGGAAGCTGCTTTCAGTCACTTTATTTATGAATTTGCACTTTAAAGGCCGCTATGAAAACAGAAGTGCAGGGTTGCGCATTGTGCGCGGTGTGAACGCTGTGCGTGGCGAAATGAAATCGGTCACTTTCCAGTACTCACAACCAACATACATGGTAGTTTGGTTCTAAATGACCTGAGGTCACGGTTTCATGTAGGCTTGTGTTGATAGGTTGCCCAAATCTGAGCAAGAAAATTATTGGACAATTTGGCAAAAGCTTTTGGCTTAAAATCATGGACTCAGAGCAACTGCGGTTAACACGAGGCTGTAGGAGCAACTTAACATTTCAGAGAAGAAGGCGCTGAAGCTGTTCCACGCCCCCACTTGTAGGATCAAAAAGCTGTGTCAGACCTCTACGTATTAATCAGCCTGGCAGGAAATGCGCCGTGGGCGCCGAAGTAGCGCTATACAATATGGCTTAGTATGCCACAAGTTACAGGAACTGCCGGACGTCGTCGAGGTTTAGTCTATTCTCGACGGACTACCACATCGAAGCGCGCCAGGAACAATGTATCCCACTGTACGGATATTTATCTACGATCTGACCTAACAATGCTTACAACGCCAGTCGAAAGGCTTCAACTCCTCAGTCCCTGTACATTAGGTCGCTAGCTCCAAAGCAGCAGATATTTATGGGCGTTGCGCCATCATCCGCAGCACGTAATGTGAATCGGCCGATACTCTTCTAGTAGGTAGTTTTGCGATGATGGTAACTTGGTCGACATGACAAAGTATGGAGATTCAAGGCTCGGTGTGTGCCTGATTTGGTGTATTTCCTAAAAGCCGCATAACCCAGCATTGAGCCAAGCAACGAGCTGTATCATGTCACCATGATTCAAAAAACCTACCTCGAAATTTGTAAACGCAGGTCTAGCGACATTTCAAGTACAAGCGACGGATTGACGGATTGATATACAGGATCGAGGCTTTCGCCCAAGTCTCCTGGGTCGGTTTTGTTCTTGTCGTTCAGCGGCTGTCATACACCCGAGAGGCACAAGCGAAAAAAGGGTGTAGCGCTGCTCTTTAAGTTCTCGGCGCGGGGCAGTATGTTTGCCAGCACGAGGACTCGCGTAAAAAAAGTGTCTAATAGTGCTTTGAACTGGGTTCTAGGAGGAGCGTGGACAACCGTCGGAGGAAGGTTATTCCACGCAGCTACTACACGAAATGAGAAGAAATTTTGCCTGATGAAAGTGCGCTCTGAGCGTGAAAATCTTCTCATCATGTCCTCGCCGTATGTTTGCTGCGTCGACGGTGAAAAACCTGTTGGCCAAACCTTGTTCAAACAAGGCGTAAGTAAGAATTAGGTCTCCTCGGAGG
This sequence comes from Opisthorchis felineus, assembly GCA_004794785.1. Taxonomy (NCBI): domain Eukaryota; kingdom Metazoa; phylum Platyhelminthes; class Trematoda; order Opisthorchiida; family Opisthorchiidae; genus Opisthorchis; species Opisthorchis felineus. The sequence goes on from SJOL01007097.1 coordinate 183,070, forward strand.
CGGCGAAACTCGAGGGGAGAGAGGTCAGGTGCCGCGAGACGCATTTCGTAGTCCACGGATTTAAGGCCGGCAACCATTTTCGTAGCAGCTCGCTGGACACGCTCAATGAGGGATACGTCCTTCGTGCGTCCTGAGTAGACAACTTGGTTGGCGTATTCAAGAAGCGGTCTGACGTAGGCCCCGTAGAGTATTTGGAAGTCCATGCGAGTAATACGGGTGAAGGTGCGCCGTATCATCCGTAGAACGGCGAATGCATTTTGGGCCGATTTCTCATGGGGTAGTGAGAAGGACATGTTTGAAGAGAGCCGGATACCCAAATCCTTTTTGGCATCTATCTTCGTGATGTCTTCCGGTCCGTTCTCTCCATGCACGACATAGGCGTTCGCTGAGTCTCCTCCGAATGACATATGGACGCACTTTTCGTCATTCAGAGGAAGGTGCCAGTCCAACGACCACTGTTTTGCAGCGTCTACATCCATTTGAAGGGCACTGGCATTGGTACTCCAGGATTTCAAGTCGTCCGCAAAAAGTAGACATGGACTTGAAAGAACGTCTGGAAGGTCGTTGACGTATATCAGAAACAGCAGTGGTCCCAGAACGGAGCCTTGAGGAACTCCAATGGAGACCGGCGCTGGAGAAGAGTAGGTCGAGCCTACTTTCACTCGGAATGTTCTGTCTGATAGGAACGCCTTGATCCAGAGTAGGATCTTCCCTTGAACCCCGTAAGACTCGAGTTTGTGGAGCAGCGGGACGTGTGGGACTCGATCGAATGCTTTTGAGAAGTCGAAAAATATGGCATCTGATATGAGTCCCTCGCCCTTGGCTTGTGTTAAGCTGTCCATAAATACGAGCATGTTCGTCAGGCCAGAACGGTTTGGGAGAAATCCGTGTTGAACTGGAGATATCAAGTTGTTGAAGGTTAGGTGGTCTAGGATGGCTCGCTTCAGAATGCGTTCCATCACCTTGCATGGCACGCTAGTGAGGCTTATAGACCTGTATCCACCGGGCGATAGTCGGTCACCATTTTTGTAGATTGGTGTGACAATCGCTCCCTTCCAAGCAGAGGGAAGGTGGCCTTCGTCAAGCGACTGACGAAACACCAGGTAGAAATGATTTGCCAGTGTGAACGACGTTTCCTTCAGGATCCTTGGATGGACTTCGTCGGGCCTCAACGCACAGAACGGGTTGATCTTGTGCAAGCGTTGACGAATGTCCTCCACCGCGAAGAGCAAATCGGTTAGAGGCCGTTGGTAGTTACGCCTTGACAAGATTGGATGTGACGAGGACGCTGGGTTTGAATATAGGCTTGCATAGTATTCTCTGTAGCCCTCAGATACCAATATTGGGTAAGTTATTCAACTTAATGTTTTTGTTCTAAGTTGCTCAACTGAAATGTATATTCAGCTGTTGCAGAAGCCAACGTTTTAGGGAATTTCGGTCATTAAACCTGTCACCCCTTACTCTACTTCTCCGTAACTCATATTTTCTCTGTGGCTCATCGTATTTCGCTGTACGGGGAATTGTGTCAAACTTAACTTGATTTTTATTTCTTTTGGGTTATTGAGGTTTGTTGCACCTCATGGGAACTCTTAAAGCTGAATCATTGTCTTTATGTGTGCGCATGTGAATGATTTCAGCCCCCGATAGGCTGCAACGGCAGTCAACTTAAAAGCCTCAGCACAAGATAAAAGTGCACACTTAGTCAGCCCTTACTCGGCTAATATGCGTCTGCATGCCATTCATGGTCGTGTTTTTTAGTCACGGCTTTATCGCTTTCAGACTAGTAAAATTAGATGAGCTCAAAGCGTGAGCGCTTTTTGGGAAGTTGAGCATTGACTCTTGTGTGCTACAATTTGTACAGAGTTTAAATTAAAGACTAAAATATGAGAAATTAGAATTTTAGAGACCATCAATGTTTCAGAGTTGACGGAATGAACAGAGAACATGCTCTGACTGATGCCAAGATTGAGCCACGCACAACCGCTCTGGTCGTTCGTCTGATGCCCTAAAGAAGGATTTTCCTTGCTGCTTCATGTAGCTTTGCCTTTAGGAACCGCCAGGTTGGACAAATTTTCATGGTCTTTTCTCGGCCTGTTTGTCATCATTGTCGGTAGTCAGGGAATTATCCGGCTGAGACAGTAGCGGAGACTTTATCGGCATCTTTCTCGCAGCATCCTATCCGCGGTTTGTTACAGATGAATTTGGTGAGTCATTTTTGGCTACTCATGTTAGGCTTCGTCGGGGAAAGTCAAGAATGCTACAACTGGTCCTGATTTTTGTAGGGTCTAGACGGTTGGACAAGCACCAAGCAAAACGTTGGCCCTGGCTACACGTGGGACGTACGTAACAAAACGTGTCATTGAAAAGTTAGACGGCAAAGGTATTTTGACGCCGCCAATATAGCCGGTGGTCGGCTGACCGGTCCGCAACATTGGTTGGTGGGGAAACCTTTATGGACGGTACCTCAAGATTTTTGGATAAGTAACTGATTGCCACGAAGGGCCAGTCACTTTGGAGATGAAGAGCAAAGTCGGGCGCCAGGAGAGGGGTCTTTTCCCGAGTCTGACCACTGGGTGAATATGTACGCTCGTGGACACTACTTGCTGCTGCGTCAAATGCCACAATTCCGTCTGACCTAATAATGGCTAAGCCGGAACTGGGCGCTTATAATGCCTCTCATTCAGTTCTTGGCTAGATGAATCTCGTAATGCAGGGTGGCAAGATGTGGTTTTGAACGAAAATTCACCGAAGGAGGCCGGACAAAATAGGTTGTTTTCCCGTTGAAGATGGGGACCGACAGCCGAAGATGATCAGTAGCCGATATTCTTCGGTAAGGCTTAGGACAATCTGGGGCAAATAGGTAAAATTCAGATGAGAGAATCACGGGGAACACAGCGCTCGCAGGAATTCGGCACCGAAGGCGCGGACGCGGCCAGTCATGTGGGGGTCAGAATGATGGAATTGCATATCTCGGCATGTTGCTGACCTCAGGAGTAAGGCAAGCTAAGGTCAGGAATGTCGGGTGTAAGGAAACGCTTGAGGCATCACCGATTACTTGGTTTTATTTGCCCAAGCTGCTAACACAGTTTATGGAAGCCTCTTGTTCAGCTTTCCATAAAAGGATCGGCACCTTAAAAATTGCAAGCGCCTCTATAGGATCATTTGTATTTCAAAGCCCGTGGGTAACCGAATAGCATTTTTTTGGGGCCCAAGTAGCTTGGAAGGGCTATTTTGATAATAGGAAGTTAGCCACATATCAGCTCAGTTAAATGCGACCAAAAGAGTAAAGATCAAGGTGATCAGACGGTTCTGACGACTGTGAAAATTCCGAGGACGCAATAAGACGGAATACTAGACTGAACTCAGTAAGTTTGGTGGAAAAAACTATTTGCTTATAAGGAATGCACCCAAAATGCGAGTTGCCCCTCCCCTTGATGTAGCTTATATTAAGCACTACTGAAGTAAATTTTGTAGTTGGACAGACGACCGAATGAATTCCACATCATATCTTCGATTTTACTCTTGGGGCGATCCCACAAACCTCGAACGACCGTCATCGTGGCGGATGTCTTTGTAGCGCATGTGTTGGTAGAGCCCAATTTGGAAGAAATCTCGGAAATGCGCAGAACAATAATAGCGTGAGTATTTTGCCTAACCTAGGGAGCGTGTGGGTGGATGTCCCACATTCCCTTGGCTACATTTGATAGATAATTGTAGGCTCAAACACTGCAGTTGTGTAGTCTATTGGCATCATCCCTAGACGATGCGTTTCGACGGAGAATTTAAGAATGTTCCATATATTTGGCACATGGGTCCAACACAGATGCTAGAAGAACGCTTGGTCCTGGAACATTTCACGTGATTAGCCGCAAACGTCGGCCCCCGAGCGTCCTTTGATCGATTAAAGCTCTACGTCTTCCCCGTTACGGAGATGACATTACGGCCATTGCCTACTAAAGGATATAGGCACTAATGTGAGAAAAGAAGTCCACGAGAGAAACCAGGTTTCCAAAAAACTTTCTGTTTTTTCAACATGTCTGCTGATTCCAAGCCCCAGGATTGCTTGTAAATGAGGTAAATCAAGAGGTAATCAAAACTACGAACTGAGACGGATATTTCTGCAGGTTTCGGATTCAGCATTTTAGCTCCCTGATTCAGAGTTCTGATATACTTTGAAAATGGTTGCACATCGGATCTATGCCTCCGCACCACTGCAGATTCATGTCTTTCAGATTTCTGTGGTGCCCTAATTGCGGACATTAAGTGATGGTCAACCCATTTTTCAGGCATGCGGGGTCAATATATTGCTAGCTGCATTGTCTACTTTCAGCAGGGTTAAACTGGCAAATCCATACTTATACCGCTGACCAAATGTTCATTTCCACCTCTTTCGCAGCCGAATGCTTCCCAGCTGCCAATGTTTGCTTCATCACTCTGTCGAGCATGTGTAGCATGTGCTCATCGTGTAAGGGAATCTGCCTTTGGGTATAACACGGGCAAACAGACTCATTTTGACAGCCGGCCAATTGGACATGTGCTAAGAGATGCGCTCCTATGCGTGATACCTGCGGATATCTGAACAAAAATGCATGGGGCCGCATCCCTAACCTGTACAAGATATATAGAAATTCGCTTGACACAACCAACCTTGCACAGTTGTACGAAAAGTGAAGGTGAATGCTCTTTCATTTGACCATTGATTTTTCTTGGGTAACAGTCTTTTAGTCGTGAGAATAAGGGGTGACAGTGCTTTGTCCCATACAGCATATACAACCCATAATGGTGAGATCCACGGATAACACCAGGACCTCTCCGGAGATCAGGAGGCAGGGTATTCCGTCCTGCGGAAGCCCAAGGAACCCATGGATATACCATCTGCTTGCAAGCCGGTTACCTCAGCAAGACCATAAATTGATGGGTGCTTCGTAAACGCGATCTTTAGATGCACACCGCAAATTTTCCCGAAACCCTATTTGGAAAGAAGGGATGTTTAACATAACGTTTTAGAATTCAATGGTATTCATTCTAACCCTTAAAAGCTCCCCATGCGGCCGCAACTTCTTTGGAAGTCGTTTAAGCCTACTCAAGTTCAACTATGGGCGCAAAATTCATATTTGATTGTGTAACGTGATTGGAACTCAACTGTACTGGCTAGCACGGCTTGTCGCATGACCTAATGTATGTATAGTTCTCTCACCCCCGATGAGCCACCACGAGCCCCAGATGGGAGGATGTAGTCCGATTATATATTCCCCCGAGTAAACCTGACCCATTTTGTGCCTTACTTGACTTGTGCCTGTCGTTTCGGTTTCAGTACACGCGCGCTGTTGCCTCTCTCCGGTCTTCTCTCCTGTGTCACCCAACCTGCACGAATGTGTGCTTTGTGTCTTGTAGCTCTAGTAGTACCAATTCCCACATCTGCTCATTTCAGAACCGGCGTTTGCCGTCACTGCTTTCTTGTAACAGTCGAGTACCGCTGGGTTCGTGACATCCCACGGTACAATGGCTGCCAATGACTCAGCATGTCTCCCTGAAGAAGGCAGAAAATTTTCCGGTTTCTCCACCTTGGTTTCTCTGCGTGCTTTCTTCTGTATTGGATTTCGAAATAATCTCAAGGCTGCGCGAACAATGATTACGCCCCCTCTGTTCGCGCAAAATCAGAATGGGGCAGCCATCCACGGCCAGTATGGGAAAACGTTTCCTATAGTTGCAGTAGGCGTCCCGCCATGCAAAGCAAGGAATCCGTCACAGCTAGTAAGTCTGTCATATGATAGTTAGCACACGCTGTATCGGGTGCACGGCAAGGTTTTATCTCCAAATGTATACTGACTCCTTGATAGCGCCATTGGAAGAATTGGTGGGTTTATTAGCCGTACGAGCAGAGAGTAGGATAGGGTTGCCAGTTCCCTGAGGTTCTGGCAAACATTCAACGGCTTAGAACGGTTTCGCGGGTGCATGTAGCACGCTCGGTCTTGAAGTAGTAGGGATATCGTGAACTACGTGCAAGTAATCAGACTAATTATAGCAGTCGCGGCACCGTCATTGCGGCGTCATACTTGGGTTCGTGAACAGCCCCGTGAGTCTGTTAGAGTTGTCATGGTAGTTAGGATTAACCAAATAATCGTGACAAGTTAAGACCAGCCAGGGTTATGTATATTATGGGTCCATCGGGGGGTGGGGTAGCCCACTGCCACCATTCGAACAAGGCAATAAAATAGCCGTGTCCACATTGTGGACCCAAATAGGAAAGTGACAAAAAAGTTTGCTAGAAGGCACTATGGTGTGAGTTGGAGTGCGACCAGAAATAGCAGGTTGCTGCGAGTGGTCAAAATTTCTAACTACCACAGTGGGATGACGCTGCCCGATTTCAAAAGCGGTAATCGATATTCAGGCGGAGGTATTAGGTGTGCGGTCGATGCGAATGGGCATGGGCATATGTGAATATAAAGTACGTGCATTAGCTAAATTGTGCGCAACTAAGGCAGCTCGGAGCTTGCAGGGACAAGAGCTTGGAGAAAATCGTGAGTAGTCTGGTGATGTTGCGTGTTTCGACAATGAGGTGAACTCAGAATGGCGCAAGTACAGCCTAAAGAAAAATGTGGAGGTTTTGCAAAACGAGTTGCTCAGAAGGCGTCATACCGCGTGCATTTAGTGAGTTTTGGCTGGCATTTTTGCTATGCTGTAAATGTTGTTTTGGATTCACAGCAGGACGTCCCGGAATATATGCTACGACCAGGGCAAGCTCAGAGGAGCAGCACAGGCGTCCGGAAAAAGTAGCTTCCATTTTAGTTTGCCCTCTCCTCCATTGCATACGGTTGAGTATGAGGCTCACCACAGTGTAGAAGATGTCTTTTGGGGGACGGCATGCAGTTGAAGTGAGAGTTGTCAACCGTA